>JAODAF010484817.1:0-14404 GCA_027574765.1 Molpadia intermedia
TAGTTCACGGAGGGGGTTCGACTTGCAGGGGTGGTTCGGACGAACCCATCGAACCCCCCCTGCGTACGGGCCTGCACTTTCATTTATAGGACTGCAATTTCATAATTTCAAAAGTGGCTTGTGATGCATCGTTTATGTTCTTTCATTCATAGCTCAATAGAGTAATTATTATTCATAATTGCCATCCACATGTTTGTATAGTTGGCATGAACCTAATGAAAACCTCGCCAAATAGCCAGTTATCCTGTGTAGTTAGACTGCAATGATATATGTGCAAATGAATGGTGTAACATATAATTTACCATTTTAAGGTCAAATAGCTTTTCCATAATAATGTTATTCAGGTTTAGTTAACTAGTTGGTTATGCCAGACCACGCTGGGAACGTCCCGAAATGACCCGAAAACGTTACACACTATCACTACTACTATTCCACGGCTTGTTGAAAGCCACGAGAAAAGTATTACACTTAAACTGCAAATTAAAATAGTAAGACAGCCCCTTTGAAGAAATTCTGTGTACGTGCTGGAGGGGTGGCTGTCGGGCAATTTCTGGCAATTTAAACGTACGTTTTTTTAAAAGAATAGTAAATTAATCTAATTAAAAATATTGAATATATAATAATATATAAATAATATAAGAATAACTTTACAACTACGCCAGTTTGATGTTCTGTAGATTAAATACCATAAATCTTTTTCATCTTAGTTTCTTATTCATAGTATATAGAACGGTTCAGCTATATCCTCGCATGTTACCTAGTATATATTGTATTTCTACTATTCTTATCGCTGAAAAAATAATGAGAATTCAACATGCGAGCTATCAATATAAATCGTGTTATATTTTCCCTGATGATGAAGGTGTGAAAAAGATCCCCTTTTTTTCAAAAAGCGTATGCATGAAACATAGGCCTACATCAGTCTCTAAATCGAAATTTTGGCGAATGATAAACTTCGATTTCGATGATTGCCTAATCTTGTCCCATCACTTAGATACGGCAATACGTCACATATATTTTTGCAATACAGATTTGACAATATAGTGCGGCTAAGTATTATAGAAACAGGATAATAGTAAAGAATTAATGATACACTCAACTCTGAGACAGCAACCGCAGTTTGAAGACTGTCGCTTGGAGTAAAATATTAACGAGGAAAAAATTGATTCAGAAGGAAGAAAAAACTCAAGCCACAACAATCGTCTCTACGATACAGTAACAGTGCAATCTACATTGTGGAGTCGCTAGCAAATGGTTCTAATTTTAAGTTCTCTCAGTTCTGAGTGTGGACTTTTAATTTGGTCGTTAGTAGGATATTGCTCTGAGGACGAACATTTGGGAATTAAATTGCAGTTTTAACTCGGAGGATATCGCCAGTGGAGTTCATTATTTATGTGTATTGAGAGGAGTAATGGCTTAAGGAACAATATATCACCACCATACAGGTATGTACACTTTATAGATTGTATTCAAATAGCCATATAAACCATGTATTTTTTTAATTTGCTTGACCCGAAAGCGAGCTAATTGAACGTTTAACTCGGTATAACAGGTGAATTTAGTTTAGTATGGGTCGCGAATGATTATACTAGGATTACATCTTATAGGGCTGAATGTACCACTGTCCGGTTAGTAACGGAAGACCGTTATCTATTTGGTGTATAGGGGTAGATGAGTAACAAGTTCATATCCACTAGGCATCGGGTCTCAATGGCTATTTGCGATCTGATAATTAGGTACGGAGTTGAATGCGCTGACTTTATTATATTATTTTCCTTGTGGTACATTTTCAGTTTTACATTAATTGGTTTCCGGCCATTTTGTTAATTGAATTCTAAAAGAAGTGTCACGTTTTCGACTTAGAGCTTGTGGATCCACTATAGACGAGATATAATCTACTGATTTTCTTCATTCTAGAGTTAGATCGCCCCCTAGATATTAAGACTCCCAACCCCACCCCACTATATGACAATGTGAAGCAAGATTATGAGCATTGAAAGTGACCTAGCCATGATGTGAAAACGTAAACCTTCATATCGAGATTTAACAATAAAAAACGGGCTGTTGGGAATATAATGCAACCAAACACTATTGAGCTTATATAATGTGTATACGCGTAGGAAGTACAAATTTCGGAACTCATGCCGTACGAGTCAAGGGCAAGAATGATTTAGACTATACACTGTCCTAGTAACACAATGGTTGTGATGAGTTGAAATGTACGTTCTAACAGTTTCTTTCTCGTTTTCGCGCTATACTGCAATATCGCCAGATACGTTTCGGCTTACCAATTTTTTGTTTGAAATTTATTTGACTCAACGACAATAATATGCTAATAGCTGAGTACACATGCAGAAACGTATTAGATAGGTGCCATACGTATCGAAAACTTTTTGTTTTGAGTTTGTCTAGAAGAAACTCTTGTACCAGAACGTGGCTATACACTCTAAATCCAAAGTGATAAATTAACACATGCAGTGCTAAACATAGCACTTACTCTGGTGGTCCCTCTCATGGCTCATAACGTGTTATTTTAGCACTGTAGGTTTTAGAGTGTATATATTCTAGATCCCGTTTTCAGTATAATCCATATATGGGCAAATTTGAAGAATAACACTTCAGAAGAAAAAAATCAGAATAATTTGTAAGAAAAGTGGGGAATTTCTAAACAAAATGCATGCCTATATTTAAAACGAAATAGACGAACGAGTATTCGTGGGGCATAGCTTGGAGTGAGACGTATATGGTTTACACACGTACACTTACGTCACAACTACCTCGTCACAAAGTCCCCACCTTCCACCTTCCCGAGAAAGAGCTAATAGTTCTGAGAAGGCCAAAAGTAGTTGGGGAAATGTCGTAAAATTTACATTACACCATCTTCTATAGTATGATGTCTAGATACGTCCCTGATATTATTCCTGTCACGGCCTTTGTGATAATAATTAACATTCTAATGTTGTACAGTAGCACTTGATTATCTAATTATTGTAGTGAATTCAACCTACTACCCTCTATTGCTATATTGCTAACATGCCCCAGCTTCATAATAGAGTCCACGCGGGTGAACCGGATTTTCTTTACCTTTTATTTTAACCACCATATATGATAGCAACTCTACTAATAAGTATTATGCAGTTCTCCTGATATATGATGAATCCAAGAACAAGTGCATTATGTGGAGGTCCTAAAAATACCCCCCTTCAAATCATAATATATACATTATCTGTATATATACCCACAGTACATATTTCACGGAATAGTGAACCAGCCATTTTGAAATGCTCTCCACAAATATACCTATTTCGAACTGACACACGCGCAGTATATGTAAGCGTAAATAATTGGCATATCCATCAAATTTTAATTGACTTCGTTAAGAATGGGAGAATTATTAATACACACTCTGTATATTAACGAGATCTAGAACGCAACTTTGAAGGGAAAATGCAGGGGACATCATGTTACGCCATGTGAGAGTTCAGTGGTTCTGCTTAATTTCTCCTTTAACTATTTCCAAACATCAAACGTGATGATTTCTGGCAAGCTTGATGTAGAGCGGGGTTCTCTTGGGGTTTACATCTATAGAAAGGTTGACTGTCCTATGTCTGTTAAAACAATTTGCTTAGTTTATTTCGCCCTGATAGTGCGAATATACACACAGGATCCTCGATGGCAACTCTCTGTTCAAACTGTAGCTTGGGCAACAACCGCAACATCTTTAATTTTTAAGTGAGCAGAGTAATTAATGGATTAGACAAGCTGCTAATCAAACCGTTAAGTGAGTATTTTTCTGTATGTAACCCGGACTTATGGATATGCAGTAGGGGGTTATGTATGAGGGTGGGGCTAGGGTTTAGGGAGTGGGGTTGTAGGGGAGCCCAGATATAAACATTTTTGGAAGATACACTATTTTATCCCCCAACCCCAGTAGCTGGTTAGCCTAACTACGGACCTTGGTATCTTTGTATTTTGCATCCGGGGAAAGGGTTACCCGTATAGTCTAGTTATATAATAGGTTTACATACATATTGATTATTTGCATATCAATGGTGCATTGTAGGGGGACTCGCCCAGATATAAAATTCTCTAATTTTTTTGGAAGTACGGACCTTGGTATATTTGTATTTTGCATGCGGGGAAAGAGTTAGTATATTTACACATTTACATACATACCGAATTGATTATTTGCATATTAATGATGCATTAACTTTAATTAAAGTTTGATAAAGGAATAATTAATGGATGGAAATCCACTGCCTGACGCTTGTAAATATACGAGCATTAAGTACGTTATGCAGTTATCCTGGTTTTTCTTTGATACCTTTCTATTGTGTATTCTCTTTCTTTGTCTTTTCAATTCCTGTATAGGCATCAACTCTAAACATATAATTAATTTTCATAAATACATACATAGTTCAAAATAGTTGTATAGACTGAAGTCAAGACATTGAAAGATTATGTAATGATCATATGTACACATAGTGAATCAACCATTCCATAAACACTTAAAGGTCAAGAATAGATTCTTGTCAAAGCAGGGTAGTTATAAGTCGGAATACGATGGTCTTATTGGTAAAATCAGCATAAATAATGGAACACCTCGGAAGAACGAACATACGCATTGTCGGATACCGTACGTGTTGAAGACATGGATCGTAGCTACCACACGGTATACCGGTAATGTACCGAGGTACTTTAACAGATTTGGAGTATCGATCTGTATCTTTAAAGGGTAATATACGTATCTGTCCAGTACTTTATGATTGCTATATTATTACACATGCATGAAGACATTGCAGATGGAGCCATGCATAGCGCAGCCATACTTTTTTAATATGTGAGGTGAGGGAGGCAAAGAGTTGGGACTGGGTATGGACATGGTATTATGCAGCATTTGTCTATGCTGGTGAGGGCAAGAAGGGCAGGTTGAGCTCTGCTGCTTCGTCACGCCACTGTATCTTGTTAACTAACCCACAATATGGTCAGGGTAGCAATATATTAACACCTAACCCATCAGTTTGACTTAATTATGTGTAGTCCAGTTCCAACAAGATAAGGGTTACATGTATAATTCTAATGGCAGTCATGACGATGTATAAGTTATTGAATCGACGTATATACCATAAATAATTTCAGCTATAATAAGCACTTGTACAGTAATACGGCTGCACCGCGCACAGTTATAGCGGATAAAATCGTGTACCAATCTTTCTTACATTATATGTATGGTATTTATGTGATTATTTTGTTCCTCCTTTATTCATTATTTATTTATTCATTATTAATTTCAAGTATAAGTACTAGCTCGGTTGATATAACTAGAAAATGTTGACCGGTTCCAGAATGAATAATCTTCAACGCATCGTAGTTAAAGGAACGATGTTAAATGCTTAATTTAGACACATACTTACTTTTACTAATATATACTAGGATTTCCCAAATACAAATCATTGTTTTGCAAGATAATATTGTTCACGTTTCCAAGAAATCCTATAATATAATTTTCTATATATGGGAGGCCAATAAGTGCAGTATTTATATCAGCATCCAAATATATTAGGCTACATATCTCCTTTAATGGTTAACAGCTATGCACCAATGACTACAAACGAACTATCGTCATATCGTCTCTCCAAAAATATTTGGATAGACGAAAGGTTTCTCTCAATGTGGCTTAAATTCGACAAGCTTGTTCACGAAACATGCTTAGTGTCCAAATGTATTCGATGATAATAACTTTACTTGCCTTTTACCAATTACTTTTATGGAGCGGGAGACTACTCCTTCGTGTCAAATGTTACCTTTAATTACCATAGCCGTACCAGAAAAACGAAACGAAATCTAAAATTGTATTGCTAATCTCTGGAATTATTTAAAACTAGACCATGAATATTATTTTGATATTGCCTACCACTGGAGGTGCGTGATGGAGGATTTTTATGGGTTCAGGGTTCAACGGCCGCCAAAGCCAACAAAACGCTTTGTCTATACCAATCTCCCTTTTGAGACAAAACCACCGGTAGTTTCTGGTTAAATACAGTCGTCACGCATTAGTCGGTATATAAATCTGCCAATAAACCAGGATCCATTCGTGTTTGTCATTGTCGGTATATAGTCATCACTCAACCATTCATTACATGTATTATATATTTCACTTAATAGTATAGTTTGGAGACATATCGCAGTTATAAGCTTCACTTGGAGGACATTTTCATTAAGCAGACCGATTTTGGTGTCCTTCATATAGGCTATTTACCCTCCTATATATTATGTACTTCCTTGATGTCACATGGACTTAAGGTCAATATAAGAACTGTAGCATACACACCCTTCTTAATGATGGAATAGTTCACTTTAGCATAGGGGTGCATCTGTGTTACTTTTTGGAGACATTTCGTAAGATATATGTGCAGTTGTGATGTTGTTACAATAAGAAAAACGTCTTCATCTTCATCTTATTCTTATAGTTGAATCAGTTATAATATGTTAGTTGTTTTGTATTAACGATAGAGAAACTTCTTTTCGTACAAATTAAGTTAACAAATATATATATAACAAATCGTTCACACATAAACTCTTACGGAATACGTTTTAAGAAAAAAATATTTACGTTCAAATAACTCAGACCTTTTCCTCGTGAAAATGGCAATGTGATTATACTTCGTTGACAGTATAGTTCAATACAATGTCTAACACATGAAGTATATCACGTTCTTCGTATATTTTAAACTATTAGTATAGCAGTTCTGTTTAGAAAAGCATATTAAGGAGAATTGAGTTCGCGCTAACCGAACAACGACCAAGATCATTTCCGTCTGCCGTGAGTGTTGCAAGCAATTAACTCGGTGCCCGTGCACCAAATTGTGAAATGGAGTCATTAAATACAAATGGAATACTGACAATATAGATGCTCGATCAATTGGTGAAATGACAAATGATCATATTTTAAATTACTGCTCAACAATACAGGATAATGACTAAGAATACAAAGTCAGGCGTGTGATATGTCCGATTCCGATGTCGAAGGATCAATAACCTATATTCATGATCGGGTGTATGTGTGTACTTACAGCTTGTCTGTAAACACAATATCGTATCTCCTCAACTGCATATGAATTGACTTCATAATTTATTGTCATGACTATGGATGTATGGGTGTGGCTGAACAAAATATTATTAGAATGTTAGTTACATTGCATCTAGGCTAAAATTATAAATTTATTGTGATCGTCTGCAGGCTGAAACGTCGGTCTACTGTTTGAAAATGCTATCATTCCGTCAACTTTCGTATGATAGCTGACATTTGGCGTAAGTATACAGTGTAATTTAGGGAATATTGGGTAGGGGATTAATTCCGTGTGGCATGATTGCTTTCAAGGTCATTCCTAGTCATTAGAGGGCGTTGTTGCAAATCACTAAAAACACATCTTCTCTCTCAATTATTAATGAATGTGTCTTAAACTATGTAGGATGTTGAAATATTATCGCAAACATTTATTAATGGATATTGATATTTTCAAGAAGGTCATTTTCGGCCATATTTGCAAGTATGTTTAACGTTTAAAACTGGCGGTTTCTAATCAATGGCATTGGATGAAGGGATTCATCGGCAATATTGCTACCCCCGTGCCGCACCCCGCCCCCCCCAATCATGAACTCCAAGTTCCTTTCTGTTTGATTGATTTTCCAACATGACACAATGGTTTCCCTAAAGATTTGGAAGTTCAGACCTTACCAGAACAACCGGACCGATGAAGTGCCCGAGCCCATGCTTTACTGCTCTTAAAAGATCCAAGAGATTGTACGTACATGCAACTGAGCCTATAGAACATAATACAACTAGTCTACATGCATATTAAAAACATTGGGGACTCAATTACTGGACATAGATCTGGCAGTGTCAATAAAGTGATCAATATTTAAAAAGTTGTTTCAGTACTAAAATGGCCTGTCCCTAGACAGTTAGATTACTTCTACAATTATGTTGATATTTAAAGGCACCACACCGACATGAAATGTTTAATACTTTATAAACAATAGAATTGTCTATATGCCCAGGAAGGGTTACGTATGCTAAACTATAATAACCATTTCACTAGAAGAATAAACGTCATCATTTCTGATTAGAAGCATTAAACTCAAATATGTATAGCTGTAAACAATTCAGATGCTATGTTATTTTTTATATGTCAGCTTTCCAAAACAAGGCCTTAGTAATCAAACTTAAGTGACCTCATGCTTGTTTCGAATGTCAAATGGACAGTATTATTTAACAATATCTATTCTAGCATTACGGTAACTATTCATTAGTTATTCTAGCAAAAATTAACAAAAATCGTATTTCTTGTTTACGTATTTAATAACAACTATTCACTGAAAATCGATTTTAGCCTCTATATTAAATACGACTCACTTGCAACGCCTACGTACAGGACTGTACGCGCTTATTTCAAAAGTGAAAAAAAATGCAGGCGTGCCTTTGCACTAATATGTAATATGTAATATATGTTACAGAGCAACAGTTAGAGTAGGCCCTGTATCCTTCTAAACGAGTTGCTTAGAATGGTGCATATTAATGAGAATGACTGTCCATTTATGGAATAATCAATTACATCTACGTGACATATATTCAATCACAGAACAAGATTTTCAATAATAGTATACGTAATATATACGTTTTGTATAACGCGTTTTGATTTATGAAAATGAACGTAAATTAACTGGGTTGGAACAAAACGGCAGGTGTTAATGTGAATAAACATATTAAAACTCTGATTCGTATACGCCATGTTACATGTTATTATGTGTTTCATGTATATCGATTGCGTTTTGACTGAGGCAGTGTTAGTATACATTGAATTGCAATTACGACATTGGCACGATTTCCTGGCGCCCAACTGGGTAGGTTATAATATATGGAATTATTGCTTGTTGTGCTTATGTTAGAAACTATAATGTTATATTTCATTCCGTCTATGTATCATATTACAGCTGCATTCTTGTTATAATTTCTTCAGATGAAATCTCAGCGGACGTGGAATAGGTCGGTCTGCTATACGCGTCTCTGTTTTTGACTTCATAAAATCCCTTTGTAAATTGCCGATGTATGGAAATCAATTCTATAGGAAATTCTGAACATGCTTGACTTCAGGTTGTTTATCATGCAAAAGACATGCTTTGCCCTTTTATATAATGGAATCACAACATAGTGACACATCTCTTTGTACTGTTAAGTTTGTATTTATTTTAAACATAATTCGGTGCAATATTCTAGACGAATCTGCTTACGCTTAAATATAATGACTAGCATTCCCACTCTTGCTAGGTGCCTAAGTCTCATTATCACTTAAAGCTTAGCCTTTAAAGCGAAGATACCGGAGGTTTCGGCCCACCGTTAATTAATACCGTACTCCCCCAAAAGGCTGATGGAATGGTTCTTCAAATTACAAACAGGTTTACGTATATGTGTAATATATAAATATGCTCATGTATAGACTCATGTATATGTCTGTACTAATCTAGTCATAATCGGTACGCAAACGAGATACACAAGTCCATTCCGATGGTTCACATGACAACTTCAGCGCCTCACTCCCAAGACGCTGGAGGCTGGTGAGAGAAAAATATGATCCAAATATGACAAATTCCTCCTCAAATCGAAGAAGATGGCTACACCCCTAATTACCTTCATTCTATATCAACAGATCAACCCTGGTCTATAATCTACTCTTCCAAGGCAATATTATAAGCATTATAATGATACAAATTATCTTTAGTAAATATATGAAGTCCAAACTTATTGAGAACGTGGTTTTATTGCTATTAATAAGCATAAATGCAATGAGATGAGGGCATTGACTTACTTGAAACGATGATTTGTGCATGAATGCATGCATGTATGAGAACTGCGAACGACAAACACTGGTATTGGAAGCAAAGGCATGGCTAAGGCAAGTAATTTTGTTTTCCATCTTTTGTGAAAATTGAGCCTTGCTGATGTGATATGGTATCTGATTGAAGCGATAACGGGACTTATCGGGAAGTCATGCATGACATAAACACTTACAACTGTTTACACTAAATGTACCGTACTCTACCTGGTAGCACGCAATAGCAAAATTTCAACTTTCAGATAAATGAAGTTCTAAAAATACTTCAGCTATCGACGTTCTACGTGGAACATTACTCTAATTTGTATCTATCAACAATAATCCGTAGTTAATTTCTCATTTGCATATTGCATGTTCAATATTATAGGGTTTTGGTGTCATCAGAAACTCTCGTGACTTGGCAAGCGGGATCGTACTTTTAAAGCAGCGTAGTGGGCTGAGAATCAGGTTTGAAATGCACTGCCTAAAATGTTGTTTATACCTGATGGTATTCTTAACTAAATATAAAAATCAGTAAAGCAGCTCTTCGAGCTGATAATCGAGTTGAATTGCACCAAAGAATGTTATACCTGATGACATCCTTTTGATTTCCAGAATATGACAATATGCTGTGTTCCATTGGGCTAATGTTTACGGTATTCACGAATTCATAGCCGTTTCATAAGGCTCGTAAGTGGTGAATATATGTCGTGGAGAGGATTCTGAAAAACTACATCAATTTCAGTATGGCGGCTACTAATAATTTTCCTGATAATTTTATCAAAACTTTTGTAAAACGAGTAGACCCTGAGGGCACACGATCAACAATCTGCTATTTTACAATAAAAATTAAAGCACACAGCACGCACCATGCATATTCACCAGCAATCCCCTTTACACCGCCACGTTCCGAGAAAGTAAAAAAGTAAAGAAATAAACAATCGAGCCAAAATTTCGGTAAACGGGATTTAGTGAGTCACAGTGTAACGTATAATGAGGTACTGGATTCCATCCTCGTTCAAGTACCTTTCCGCGTCACTACATTTTAGATTGATTTCACTATTTAACTTTATGCCAGTATTTCATTTTGCTGGTGACTACTACTCCAAGATGTCGTTCTTTTAAAGTCACGTTGGACAATATCAGGTTTTGCGAACGTAAAGTAAAGATGTTTGACGCGTGTTGCTATGGTAACGTTACCTACTTGTATATATTATTAATCCAGTGTAATTATGTGTCATTTCAAAGATTTTAAATATTAAACAACGATCACAAGAGACAGAAACCCATCATACATGATAAGAAAGAATACGAAACTCGTCATGATAGTATTATCTATCAGATATTTAAGTGTTGCAATGAATGAAATGATGTACCACAGCGGCATTTCGCAACCAGTGGCATCGCGAACCTTCGTGTAAAGAACGAAATATTCTTAATCGCCTGATGGGGGTGAGAGGCTCTGAAATCCATCTTTCGTCGCCACGATGTCACTACGCGGCTTGGTTATCTGCAGGGATATACATATTCTAAAATGCGGCTCAACTCAAAATTATGATTACATATTTATTATATATGGGTCGTGGGCTGGCTGTGGGTAACGCTAGTTAATTTAAGGAAATCCCGAAGGGGCATAGGTTGAAATTATAGTTACTGTATATTTAAGAGATATATGCAAATGAGAATAGAAATGCAAATCTAATTGAATACAAATTTATAGATAATAGAATGTTAACATGCTAAAAGTTTATGAAATGGTAGACGTACACTCAGATAATCATGATGAGAAAAATAATAAAATGATGTTCAAATTGTTTACTATTGCATGAAGCGTTTCTATCACCAGGGGCGTAAGCAATGGCGCATCCATGACTTTGATAATAAGGGCACGGCGGCACCATTGTTATCTAGGGGCTTTCTTTAAACCACGATGAGGTACATGTTTCGGTTATATGTTTCGCTTTGCGGAGGCAATACTTTGTGCCCCTCCGTGGCCATACCACTTAAGGCAGAGTCAGCACCCTTGGTTGGCAGGGAAAGCATTTTTGTCCCGTTCAGAGCATGTTTTTATTTTGTAGTATCATCTAATGATTAAACATTTGATCAGACTATGAACCTGCTGATATATGAATACTGGACCCAACACAATACTTGGAGAAGAAGCCAATAACAATTTGTAAGACATGTTCTGTAAATAACTAGCTGATTATTTGATTATTAGCTATAATCTTTATTACATATATTCATAGCAATCCGTATCCGAATAATTAGCTTGAACTAGGTTAAACGTTTGAATTGGTTTGGTCAAATTACTCGGCAAACTTGAATACCACAAGAAGCTTTAAAATACGCCAGATCGCGTCGATAATCGCTTTGCTTAAAATGAAATTTTAAGACCATTCGACTTTTCGACTGTTGTATGTAAATTATTTCAAATAACCATTGATGTTGTAACCAAAGTTATTTTTTGAGACGTGTGATATAAACTCCCATATCCATTTTTGGCAATAACAAATTATATAATAAAAATAACTTATTTCTGAAAATGGAAAGTCATAATAGAAAAGGAAAAGTGTATTACCGCAACTGGTACGCATTGATGACAATAAATGAACAAGAGACCAATGGCACTATGGTTCCTTGCTTATAGGAATATGGCATTTCAATGGTGCTCACTTAAACCACTGATGATTTCCATATGTGACCTCATATGTCATTATGTGACCTAATACTGGATGGTTTATGACCTGTGATGACCTAATATTGGATGGTTCATATGACTTCTGGTGACCTAATACTGAATGGTTTAAATACGCCCTACGTGTAGTGTCCTCATATGTGACGTATGGTTTATATGAATTAAGTAATTTGGAGCAATTTACCAGTAGATTGAACATTAACATTTTCTTACATGACTGATTAAAGATGTGATGAAAGGTGCCCTCTATTGACAACATATGGCGTCTACAGCATGATAAGGGTACAGTTAAAACATTCAGCCCATGTATACCAATTATCACCCAAAAAATATCTCCACCCCCCCCCCCCCCAAAAAAAAAAAATGTATACCTGACCTCATGTTTTTCATATATGTACCAAGTTTTAACAGTAATTTCACTGCATTTTGGCATTTAAAAACAATTAGTTAAAATATGGGAGCAATGTTCTTTGACGAGGATAAATATGTTTGAGACTCTATTCCTCTCCCGTGACCCCACTGGTGCCACCTATGAATTGATCATGGTAGCAAGGTTAATAGTCAGTCCTCAAAGGAGAAAGGAATAATTGAGGTAATTGGTCTTAATATATATTAACTTGCTAAGGATTTGTTATTCTGCTACTCTATACAAGATAACAAAGGTTCTGCTTGATTCAGTCACATGGTCTATTGGTTAAAGTAATCCTGAGGTCATTGATCATTTCAGGTTTATTTATTTGTTTTTTCACAAAATAACAATATTATATATATATTCTTGTATCAATGGTGTGTTCTGGAAATGTGTTCTGGGGGCACTTGAACAAATTTGAAAGCTAGTCTTGTGAGGCCCTCACTGTAGAAAAAGATGATAGTATACAACAATAGATTAACAAGAATGATTGAAACATTTCCACGGTTGTTTGAGTTTTCTTACACTCCAGTGCACTTGAATTATAGCCCTGAGTCCCTGTCTAAGTACTGATCCTGGCCCTAATCCCTCACCAAAAGATATCTGCAAAATCATCCTATTATTTCAGCTCCTTTGTTAAAGCCACTAAATGATCACCTTCAATCAATTGTGCATGAGGACTGTTACAGTATAGTAGCATATCATACTACTATGGCCAGTGGGGTCACCCAGAATTGTTAAACAGGGGATGCAGCTATCTTTATGTGAGAGGGGGGCAGATAGCTTCCCTAATAGATGAGAAGTGTATTTTCAGCCATTTTGTTCCAAGGAAGACATGCTCTTACACTATTGGTATCTTGATTGTCAGAATATTTAAATTAAAAAAATAAATGTTTAGATATAATATCCCTATATTATTGTCTGTTGTTTGGGTACTGACAGCAGCATTGAGCCTATCCAGGTGTAGAACAGGGAAATACAGTCCCTGTCAGGCTCCCTCCTGTTTGGGAAAATTTATAATAAAAAAAACTGTCAGGGAATAACATTTTCTACAATGAAGTATAATCATACTCGGCCTGTTATATGAACTAAACGTTGAATTGTATACTACTACTGTACAGTACCTTGCTGTACATCACAATGCATTTGCTTTGCTCTGATATATTGAGTGTCTTCTCAATGAGTCAATGGAAATTGAGTTGTTGTAGTATAGTAAGTCAGTTTAGAATATTGACGTTTGTACATTATAACACATGCCAATTGAACAAAACATGAACTGTATTTATAAGCGTTATTAGGCAGTCCCCCATCAGTAAAGTTATCCCCTCTGTCGGGGAGACTATCTCCTGTCAGGCAAATTCTGGCGCCATCCATGAGTCTTACTAGTTGCCTAGCAATACATGTGCCTGTAATACAGAAAGTCGG
>JAODAF010485926.1:0-12857 GCA_027574765.1 Molpadia intermedia
ACTCGAACCACAGGGCACCCTCTCTCTCTCCCAGGTGCCCACTATGGTGGTAAAAGCTTGCCAGATGCTAGATTCGCAGGTAATTAGGAATACAAAAGTAGATGTATGAAGTATGTCGTTTGTAAATACCCAAACCAGGTAAGTTTTGGGTATTTTGAGATAAAAGCGGCAATGGGCTCTATAGAAAGAGCCAACTCATGCTTAAATCCGACATATGGTTCTCAAGTTATGGTGGGCCAAATGTTGATTTTGCGACCAAAAGTCCGATATGGTTGATATTTGGGACATATTGGGGCCAAAATTTATATTTTTTGAGTGATATTATAACACATCATTTAAATTGTATTATTCCTCTAAGCAAGGAACCATAGTGCCCTTGGGCTCTTGTTCAATACAGAGATCATTTTGTTTTGTTTTTGACACATTTTAGAATTTTTTTGTTTCTCATTGCTTGCTCATGTTTTGCTATACACCCATATTACAGTACATTTAAATAGGCTATCCTAAGATGAAAAGCCCCCTTTGGAAATATTTTTAGAATAATTAAGCAAAAATCTCTATGTATGCAAATTGTGTGGCAAATATCTCAGTCTTAGACCGATTCAGGGCACTTCACACTCAGAGCTATACATCCCGGGGCTAAAGTGCCATTTTAGACCACATGCAGTTGACGATCATGTGCAATTGTGTAGGATACAGGTAAGTTATAACTACGTAAAATTCCAAACCAGGTAAGTTTTGTGTAATGTAACAAGCCACAGTTGGCAGTCTCTATGTAAGCTGGCTGGTTAGAGGCTCTCTGCATTACTGATTTAAGTCAGCATTCTTGTTACTCGGGGTAAAGCCTAGTGCCCACTAGGCGGCCATTTGCTGTGGTCTCTTGTGAATCATAATGATTGGTGGCTGCAAGAGATCCACGGTCACTGGCGACCGCTTGCAGAGGTGGCGAAAATTTTAAGTTTCAAAATTGAGCAACTTTGTGAGATCTTGCCTTTCAGACGATCACCACCACTCCACCAGCAGACAGAATTATTGAACACTTGGCGACCTCAGAGGTCACACATACTCTCAAGTGCTTGTACTTACTGCAGCCGCAATATTGCCCACGAGATCATGCACCTAGAGGGCACTGGGTTTAATACTTCTGTGGCTTGTGACTTTGTGCATTGTCTCAATCTTCAATATCCTTCTAGTTGTACCTTATGTTTTGTCAAAGATTTCAGTAAAACCACCTTCCCATATAACAAGTTGATCAGATTTCTATGTTGATCTATCAGCACATGCATGCAAAGCAAATATATGCAGAACAAAAAAATACCTCCCCAAACTCGATGATAGAGTTCAATCAAACTTTTTTAGGTTTACAATAATGGGATGTTTGGAAAATTCTTGATAAGTTATATGGGAATGCTCTTTTGAAGTTTATTGTCATCACCAGTCTAATCTTAAAGGACAACGTCATTTCTCATGATTACCAAAAAGAAACATGTTGGGGCTGATCACCAATTTTAATCAGTTTTAAACTTCTTATTTTTAGCTGTTTAACTGTTTTTTAGCAGTCAGAGAGACAAGTGACAGCCATTATTAGATGCATGTGTATATTTTTTTGTTGGGCAGGGTGATAAGTGGGTGTGGAGGGTGGGGGTGGGAGAAGAGGAAGAGGATGGAGAAAAATTGCATTCCTTTGTAACTGTTAATGTGAATAAAACATACTAGTTAGTTCTTTTTAGGAAAAAATCAGTGGGATGGTGGAAATTGTTTGGGGACTGGGGAGCCAATTGTTGATTTATGAAACCAAATCATGTATAAAAGTATTGAAAGTGCAATTAGCATCATTTTTGGAAGTATTTACCAAACTTTGGTTGGGTGCATATTTTGATTTTTAAACTACAAAAACAAATCTGTAAAAATCCCAAACAAAACAGATATGTTTGTCTGTGATGACAGAATAAGTTGACTAAGTAACGATTTGCTCAGACATAGCTGTGACTTGCTCCAGGCAATCAGCAATTATTAATTACGAGTCTGCCCTGTTTTAAATTTTTCTAAAATTCACACTTTCACATGTTTTAAATGCAAATTTTAAAAAATTACAATGTGAATTTAGCAAAAGGTGAAAGTGAATTTAAGAAAAGGTAAATATACAGTAGTTTTAGCAACATACATTTGTGTCTGGTTAAATCATGATTCAGAACCTCATACACTCTAGCTGTCACACTGCTCCATGTTTAGGTAAACTCATGCCAAAACTGACATGTTGTGGTTCTGTTTCCCATTTCGGATAAATGTGAAAATTGAAAAGTACTTTTCGGTCCAAAAATACAGGATTGGTGTCTGCTGCTGTTACTATTTTTATTCGGTATGGTTGAGTTAATGTCAGAGGTTAATTTTAAACATTTACTTTTGATATGAAATTGTTGAATAATGAGGAAATAAAGAGATCTCCCTCCTGCCAGCAAAGTTTAATATATATGGCATGAGGGAATGTTTCTAATTGGTGAGAAAATCTGAATGTTTGGGTGAGTATAACATGAATGTGACATGGGTTTACTTACATATTTTGGCAGTGCATGTGGAGACAGTTAATGTGACCTTGAAAATGTAATCTTAATCATTTCAGGATGGAGCAATTTATAATGTTTTTCTACTTATCTAGAGCTTAATGAGAGCTCAAGGATAAGAAAAACCTGACTAATACCATCTAATGAAGACCTTGGCAAACAGGTTCAACCATTTGTGATACATGACAAGAGAAGTTTAAATAAATCTATGCTTATTTTTATATTTTATCCACATTATAAGTTACAGTGTCATTAAAGCTATAGTGGTTTGGGCCCTCACCCCCTTATACAATACAGGCATCAGTCATTGAGGTCAAAGGAAGATATTTTTTCTTCTGGAAAACATGCAACCTGATAAAACTATGAGTGGATAAATCAGTTTTTAATTTCTGAGACTGGCCTTGAAATTGTTACCAATGAAATGGTGTGTATTAATATGTTTATTCTTTGGTATATAGTGTTGTAATGTGTTTGAACTGACCATAGTAACTCTGTATAACAGGGACCAACGTCTCCTGCACACTCTGGATGTTGCTGGCAAGTGGATAAATACTAAGAATTGCCCTTGGCCATGCCAGATTATTGTCGAGAATTTCAAAAGTGATATCAAATTTAAGAAATTAGGCTTTAATTTCATTCATATATATTTAAAAGGTGTTCAGATTATTTACAGCACTTTATAATACTTTCTGAACATCCATTTAGCATATTCTGACCTACTAGTTTAAATTACAGAAGGAAAAGTGGTTTTGTTCACATCTCACAGTGTTTGTTCTGTACTTGTATTATTGTGCAATGAAGGATGCTACTTCTCTTAAAGATGAACTGTCTATATAATACCACCAGAAGCAGCACACTACAATTAAAAGTTAGACTTTTTGTCTTCATCTGAACAGGTTTTTCAATTTTAACAGAAGTAACCCAAAACTTTTTTGTAGGCTGTGGTGTCACTGAGAGCATGTCACATATGTTGCTCTCATTTAAATAGGTCAGGAGTTTTGTTATTTCTGGCCTTTTGAGGCTAATTTGAAATAATCAATGAGCCTGAAAAGATAGGAGCTCGATTTTCCAGGCAGAAAGTTTATCAATTGCCAACAAAAGCAATCTAAGAAAGTAGATTCTTGCTGGATTCGTTGGAGTGTAATGAAACCGAGAACAGACTATCATAGCACTGTACTCACAAATGAGCAATAAGTCAAGTTAGAAGCTTAGTTTACTGACTAATCAGGCATCCTACATTTTCGGGGCATTTTCTAACTTTCCATTCTGTTTGTTCAATATTGTTGATTATGGTGTAATTGAAGTTACCTACATTCTCCTTCTGCAGTATATTTAGAGACTATACCCAATAGAATGGAATTATACCTTTTTTACCTTAGTTTTATATTGCTTCCTTGCCAGCCAGGGTCACCATAGAAACCTAGATTTGTCACTCCTGTGCCGCCCTCACTTTCCTGTCGATTTCCGGTCCATATTTCACTCAGGATATAGCTTAACCCTCCCTGGACCGACTGTTTCAGTCGATGGAGGAGAGGCAAACGTAGTAGCCCAGAAATCCTAGCAGGCCGACACTGACAGGGACATTGATTGCTATCACATGATCAACAGCCTACGGATGCCACATTGGACCATGTACTACTTTTAATACTGACTGTTTGCAGTATTTATTTCACTACAAGTGTTTTTCGATTCGTTTTTGGTCAATATTTAAATGAGGTTTGAGGGTCAAAGGTCAAACTTGTGATATAGTTATAGGTTGATAGTGGGTATATGTAGTGATGTGTGTTAATCAGGTCACAGGGTCAAAGTCAACATCTTCAAATTGCTGTACAAGGTACCACAGTGCTGATTGGGCTCATGTTGGTCTCCTCTCCCAATGGTTAAAGACCCCAATGTGGATGAACCCCTCCCCAGACTGGAGCTATGATTATTGTTGTTGGTTGACCACAGCTTTGCCACCACTGGCTAATAGCCCTGCTTTCTCACCGATTGCCCACTTCCTTCGATACACTGGAAGCGGAAGCGTTTTGTAGATTTACTTTGTTCATTTCACAGAAATCCTTTTGAGAGTGTCATGAAGATGCAACCTGTTCATTATACACATTGGTAGAAGAGAAGTTCAGTGCAGTTCCAATGATGACGTCATTTGATGTCAGTGGTGCCATTTACACATAGGAATGGTATTAAAACTTTACCTAGAGAGTTTCAGACATGATTGAAGAGTGCATTAGTGTAATGGACAGGTATTAGTCATACTCATAAATACCCAAAGCAGGTAAGTTCTGGTGAATCAACATCTTCTCACCAAGCCGCCTTGTTGCTAGGGAACTAAACCTGTTGCATTGTTTAACCCCTTAATGTACTAACATGACAGTCTTCTATGGATTAGAGCAGAAGACATTTACAGATTTCTAGGAAGCTCATCATTGCCGTCCAAGTTATTAGCATGCGATCAAGGAAATGTCCCATGCCGTCACTATGATGGTACGAACAGCCTAAGGATCGTGCAGTGTTTGGCTATTGTACGTGTATTTGAAGATTCAGATACAGTTTGCACTGTCGAATGGTTCGGTACATAAGGGGTTAATGTGAACAATGGGGCTTTGGAATGGAAACAATGAACATTGTAAGTAATGCAATCTACTGTACATCCTCACTAAATAACTGGTGTTGTAACTTGTAACCCATTGTGTATGTAAATAGACTGCTGAGTGCTTAAAGAATCTGGATTCTTACTGAATGAAATAGGGGTTTCTTTGGCATAGACACACAATTGTTAATGTTAATTCAGAGGGAAACATTGTTTAATTTTCTGGAAATGTCTTTGTTTTCTGAGGTAGCACATAAGAACAATTTAACTTTCAAGAATTGATATGATCTGAACCGGGGGCCATTTCTGGAAACTCGGTTATGTGTACTGTAGAGTTAAAGTATACAAATGTTAGTAAATGGTTAAAAAGGTGGTATATGTAAATATATTTGTGAAAGAGTGGGGTGAGGAAAAATACTAGACTAAAGGGACCAAATTATAAACATGAAGTAAAACTTGAAGAATTGATATGAGAAGAATATTTGTGTTGGGGTCACATTTGTTACTTGCATATATATGTACACTAGAGAAATGTTAAGGTTTAAAATGGTGTAATAGACCTTGAAAAAATTTGAGGATAAATGGGAAGGGAGTAATATGAAACTAAATGGCCATTATTGCTTTCAGGAATTTAATAAAATTATAAACACAAAGAAAAATCTGACAGGGTCATTGCCATGGTACTAAAACTTGGACCTTATATGTAGGTGTGATAGAATACAAATACAGCAAAAGTGTTGTGTTACGAACATATAAGGATAATGTAAGGCTGGTATTGGAACAGGCAAGGATATTGCAACTGAGGAAGTACTTATTCCTATGTGATTCTTAGGGACATTTTGCTGGGTGATGTAAACAAAATGGCTGAATAAGGTAACAAATGAAAGCTAATTGGAAGGGGCTGATGATCTTGAGGCTGATTTGCATTCAGGTAAATAGTAATGATATAGTAATTACATGAGGGGAAGCGTATGCCAAGGATGCATAGATGGATGAATGAACAGTAGCAATTAGCATAGTTGTATAGATCTTTTGGACCATGTACTATGTATAATTTGATATATATATTTGTTAAGTGTGGTGGCATAGGATGAATATGGGAAAGTGTCCCCACCCAACTTACAAATCAGGACAAAACCTCCCCTTTGAGATCTTCTGAAAGTATAACAAAAACACACTGAAATGAACTAAAAAAATACTGTGAATATATATAGTCTTTATATTAACAGGTATAACAATATATGTACCACCCCTTCCCGCCCTTTTCTGAGAAGATTTTCTGCAGACTGCTGCCTAAAAAAACACTTGGATCTGGTAAACATGCACTAAGCAGGAGAGTGTATCATTTCTACCTCCCCTTTCCACCTGGACCCTGAATCAAACTGTTATTTAATAGTTGCAACAAATCAAGTGTTTACTTCATTCATTCCTTACATTATGCACATTTCTACCAAGTTCATTGTTCATACCCCCCCCCTATGATGCCTTGCCCGGAGTGCTCTCCATTGTCGGATTTGTCCATTCTCATTCTTGCTGGGTATTTTACTGTTATATACCGGAATGTGCATGGTACAGTTTGCATTTAATTAAGGCCTTGTAAATCATAAAGTCTCCTATTTCCAGGGAATGCCATAGAAGAATTTACCTATTGTTGTGGTCCAATGGGGACAAATTTTATTACCCGTACTTATCGAAAAAGTCCTTTCCCTTCAAAATTATGTCCTTGAAGATGTTATATTTTCTTCCAAAAATAGTTTTCAAGAAGTGCCTGATAATGAAAAAGGCTATTGTGTAGAGACCTTTCTAATTTTCCATTATATAATGAAGTAATTTCAAGTAAAGAATGTTTCTTTTATTCTCATATGATGTAGAAGTTTTTAAATGGCTGATTGGAAAGCATATTTCGACATTTTGTCAGATTTGGTAGTAATTTCAGACTCGAGTAGTACTGTACATGTATGTTGTCCAGTGGGTACCCAGGTAACCTGTGTAAACTACAGAATATATTAACTATATAGTTACGTATTTATCTTAAAACATTAAATCAATGTAAACAATTCATACTAGAAACCGATAATCAGTTGCCAAAACCACAACATACTGTGTAGAATGAAAGGAAAGTGCAAAAATATAATGTACAGTATATAGTAGGTCGATGCATACTGTATACAATTTTTCTGCTGGAATATTCAATCACTTTTCTTATTCCATTTTCTCGAAAATGTGAATTTACAGCGCTTACTAACTTACCTTGTTGATACATCAATATAGCATATTCCTAGCCACTAGCATTATTTCAGAAGGAAACTGGTCACTATCTAGCGGCCGTCACCTCCGTGACCCCGCCAGAGGGCGCCCCATTCTTATTCCTTCTGCCATCTTGTCATGTCGCAAGATCATTTTGGATTATAAAGACATGATATGGTAGTAGTTTTCTATAACAAACTATCCATTAAAGACATGTCTATATATAAGTCAGCTTTACATAAAATTTAAACAGTTATACCATTAACAGTATCAAGTCTCAGGTATAATTGTGCAAACAGGACTAAAATACTTGGATATCAGTGGATGAGAATAATTACTGTAAACATGAAACCAATAGTTGCTAGAATGACAGGACTATATCATCTTGAGTTTAATGGTAACATTAGAAGGACATTGGTAGCTGGGAGAAGGGAGAGAAAGATGAAAGAAGAGTGTATAGGAATTGGGGTTGATGAAGTTCAGGAATTACACTGGCATTACAGTGCAGACTTATAAAAACATCTTAACATGTTAGGCGGTTCATCATATTCACGTGAAGCAGTCCCTTTCCAACTCCTAATTGACATCCGCAGATTGGCAAGGTTTCAAACATGAAGCGCTGTTGATAATTAATGTATATTTTACATCAATCTTTGTATTACAGTGACATAGGAGAACCTGCATTGTAGTTAATGAAGTTGAAAGTGAAACCAATGGTTTTTATAATGAACTGTCTATTAAAAACTGCCTTCTAAATGCTCTGGGGAGTTAAAACACAATATTGTCCAATGTCCATCATGTTTCATTGAATTACATAGGAAAATTATTCAACCATTTCTGAAAATGTAAATTAATGAATCCAAGAGTTTACCTTTTGATAAGATCTCACATTCAGCATTCAGTACACTCATGCACCTATATCCACTATATATACACAATTTACAGTGTGTACTACATCATATAAATTATACTGCACTTGTTTATAATTATGTACTATAAATTTGTTTGAGGCCTATAAAGTTTACATTGCAATACTCTCCCCTAAACATATGCCACTATTTATATACACTATACACATATGGAACCACCTACCGGAACACCTGAGCATCTGTACAGATTTCTCAACATTCAAAAGAAATCTTAAGACTTATTTTTTCTCGTGTGCATATAATTCTTTATGTATTTTACTTGTAAAGTGCCTTAAGCAGTTGCCTTTGTCTTCTGGATTTGGTGCTATATAAATCTCATTTATGTTTTTTTCTCGTTTAGATTGAAAAGATGTAGGTGCCATTCAGGGTGGGGGTGGGTTTGTGTTACTGTTTAATTTTGAAAACATTAAATGGACATTTTACTGATCAGGTATCACAGAAAGCCATTCAGTAGCCTGGTTGTTACTACTAGTTTTGTTCATACATGACATTATTACATAAAAAATTTGGTTGCCATGGAAAGCAAAAGCAGAGATATAATGTTCCACCAACTTTGTGACCAGTAGGTCCAGTATGACTTTACCATTAATGGGGCAAGATTGGGAAAACATATAGCCGCACACCAGTGCAGAAGCAGTTTACATGCAGCAGTGGCAGCTCTAGTCTAACATTGAAGAGTGGGGGGGGGGGGGGTCAGATTATCGAAGGGACACTAGTTTTGATACAAAGAGGAAGTGGAGATGCATTTTCTTGAAAAATTGTGTTAATGTTTTTGAGCTGACTCCAGTTTTCCCATGGAATCTACCATTAGTTTTAAGAAATGAAAAACATGAATGTGTTCCAAATCACTGATGAGTTTTCTATTGTGAACAAAATGAAAGTAAATTTTTGTTATTGATTAAATTTGGCATGAATGAAACAAAATTGGTACTTTAAACCTACTGATACATGTCATGTATACATTTTGGCTTAAAATGGATCATGTTACAGAATTTATGTTGAAATAAATTGGGCATTTCTCTAAATTTCAGATAAAAGAAGATTTCCTGCACATGACATGTATGTGAATATAATGGCCGATATAGTCACACATTTAAATCTATGCTAACAGGAATAAAATCGACCTAATAGGAAATTCATGAGCCCAAAACAGGAAATTTCAATTGATTCCTTGGCAGCCCCTAGAGTAGGTATTGCCAGTATCCCCAGCCAAGCTTCTGCTCTGAACTAAAATTTAATTCATTATGACAGACGAATAGCTGGCAGTGTACACGGTGACCCACCTTTCTGAAGTTTCTGGACTTAAAATGGGGTTTCCTTTTCTCTGTATCACGGGACGTGATAATAAAGTACATTAGGCGGTCAAATGGCTATGGTTTAATTGCTTGGTTTAAAGTCCTAATTGTTGTAATGGTCAGGAAGTTTTTTCCAATTTACAGCACTTGTACATAACCTGTTTGTGTTTAACATCTATATATATAGCATATTCTGACCTACCTAACTAAGGAGAAATGGTCATTCTCTCTGATCACAGGTCAGCGACCTTGCTACTCATGATCCAACAGCCGTCAGCTTCAGTCATTCTGCTATAAGTCAGTAGACATAAAGCTTCCTATCTGATAGAAGTTTTCCATATTTTCCCATGCACTTTAGATATATTGGCCTTGAGTGGACCCCCAGTAATTGGGGGGATATGTGTTATAGTCAGGTACTTCCAGTTTGGTGAAATATCTACCCCATATCCCAGTTCAGCTATATGTCTGTGTGGTCCCTGATCATTCAAAATCTTACCCCACCCCCTTTCCCAGCAGCGTTTATATGTGGATGAAGGGGTCACAAGGAATGTAAATTATTGAACATCAGTTGCAAGAGATGCCAACATTTTAAATTTAAGTGCCTTTATTTATACAGAAGAATTCACAACACCTTAGACCTCTCCCTCAGGATAGCCAACTACAAGAAAAATTCAAATCTTTTATGGTTGTGCCCTCTATCTCGAAGTTCTGCGTGCAGCAACTGAGTTTAACTAGGATGATTTTAATATCTAGTTTCTAATTTTCAGCTTTAATATCTAATGCATTTACTATGAGTATCAGCTTTAGTATCAGTCCATTTACTATGAGTACCTCTTTAATATCTAGTCTATTTACTGATACTCTGAATGACTATTTATTATAGCTGATACTCATAGTAAATGGACTAGATATTAAAGCTGATACTCCTGGTAAATGGACTAGATATTAAAGCTGATACTCATAGTAAATGGACTAGATATTAAAGCTGATACTCATACTATGGAATCTGTACAATATATATATTCCGGCTGGACCAGTACCTGTAATGGAATGTTGAGTGTCCTTTCAGGTGGCCAATAAATGCCTATAGCTATGACCATGATATAGCCAGCAAATAAACCCAAGAAGGAGACATCCATAAAGTCCTCCCAGTGTCCACATAATCAGCCTACGGAGAGGTTTGTTGAAATCAAAGCCATGTCAAATAGCCATTGCCTGCTGTGTGGGTAGGCTAGCCAAAATAAGCACATCTGTTTCTAATTCAAAGTATGATCAGTTGAAATTAACCCCTTAAGCCTCTTCTCAGTGAAAGAGAGGTACTGTTTTGAATAACTATTTGTAGTTGATGATAATTATCATTATATTATTTCTTCATTGATAATCTGCCATTTTCCACAACCAGCCCACATTGATCCGTTTTCAGTATTGGGAGGGCGAAATATGTCGATGAAGACCTTCATGTATTCAAAATCCCCAGTTTGAACCACCATGACATGTTACCCCAAGGCCTCCATCCTTAAACATTCAATCTACAGTGTTCACATATTTAGTTTCCTAACAGCGGTTAGTACCGGTTACCTTGTTAAAATCTACACACCTAAGTTTTACAATATATTATTGTACATACTGAATCCACCAGGATTCTCACATACTGTAATGCGATTTCTCTTGAGTCTCATCTTACAAAAATTTCAAGGTTTTGGTTCACGTTGGATCATCCTATTAAAGTTGCAGGATGATCACAGCATTGCAAATTAAAAGGTATTGTGTATACAACATACACACTGATAAATGCCTGGTAATTATAAATTTAGCAATAGACAAGAAGGTTGTAAGGAACTAAGAGGAGTAATTCTGTGTATTAGGTATGCAAGAATATGTAGGACTTTCAAATTCATACATATTTATTACATGGACCTTATACGTGATCGCGATTCTTAGTTGTATTTTGCTACGGATGCAAAGATTTACTTTGCTGTGTAACCACATATAAATGATAAGCAATTCAATTCTAGCACGGTATGGTGGTTACGCAGGCTACCGCAGAATGTACTATGTGTAGTTTAATTTCTATTTACAGGTATATGCATGTACAGTAAGTTGCTATTTAAGCAATACTTAATAATAAGATCAGCCAGCCATGTGCTTTCATGATTCAAGGCATAATGGATTTATTGATCTTCTAATGCTATCTGGATTCTTTGCACAATATAAAGTTATGGTTCTTTCTTCCAAAAGCATTGGAATGTAAGTTTAGGCTATTGTTACTTCTCAAGAACTATAGAGACTTAAAAGTACTTCTCAAGAACAATGGGGGTAAGAAGGGTGGAGTAGATGTGTTGTTGCCAATATTAAATAGGGGAATAAAAATTATATTTAGTCCTTTGTAGTGGACATAATGAAGAATAGATGCAATATGTTATGCTTAATACACATACAGTACCTGGTAAATTGAGTCATACCCGAGATATCCCGGATTACATATACTGTACCTTTGATGAACATTGCTCTGTTGTAGCGATATACCATCACCGGTCTTCGTCACTATATATTATGGGAGATTCCTCTAAGGAATGGATACAATCAAATTGACCTGTTAGCAACACAGTTACATAACGTTGGTCATACAACTTATACCATTCTGCTTGAAATTGCTGTACCATGGTGGACCGTTTGACATATATACGATTACCCGATCAAGGTGTTGGGCTGTTGGCTTTGAGACACCTGTGGCACTTAAAATGAATCATTTGGCAGAATTATCTTGGCATTCCCAGGCATTGCATTGGTTTGCAAGACTAAGGGAAGCTACAATCTTCATGACGATTATAAATGCGGTGACTGACAACTTCGAATGGTGTTACAGTCACAAGGACTCAATTGATAATGACCACATGTGGTAAGTCCTCTGTAGCCAATAATTTACAGCGCTTACTAACTTATCTTCTTGATACATGAAATACCATATCAAAATAATAGCAAACTGTAAGGATCATGTAAGAAAAGGTCCATGTAATGTAAGGAATAGGTCCTTATATTTTTCCTTATCATTATATTCTCTGCATTTTTTACTTCTTCCTCATTTGTTCCTTTAACATTGAAAAATAAAGTCCATATAATTTCTCCTCTTACTAGTTTCTTACAACGTCCTTGTATGTCCCTTAATACCAGCATTGTATAATATCCTTGTATGTCCCTTAATACCAGCATTGTATAATATCCTTGTATGTTCCTT
>JAODAF010487035.1:0-14399 GCA_027574765.1 Molpadia intermedia
GCGTCCCATCCGTGGGACATTTCGCCATTTCTGATGGGACATGAGCTCGTCCCAAGTCCCATAGAAAATTTATGTACGATACACAGAATCATATAAATGGGTTAGAATCATAAATATCGATTTGGGACGGCAGCTTGAAAACCTATGAAGTAGGGTAACTAGGAGCACTTCCAGTCACTTGTCACCTGACCATGTCACTTGTATGGTGTTGCCTCCTATTTTGTATACATTTGCAGAAAAATATCAAGCCAAAATATGAGACTAACTTAGCAGCATAGCAGGTCCACTGGTCCAGTATTTACTGAAAGGGGGTGGCAAGACTTTATGGGAGGTGTCTAAGGAGAAGGGGGTGAATAGTTTACATAATCAACTGTGCTTAGGATGTGAATCTTTTCCACCATTTGACGGATACCGATATTATGTACGTAATGGAAATTTAAAAGGTATTTATGTATAAGATATCATAGTGTGTGTGTATTGTCATTGGTCAGTCTTGCAGATCAAAATATGAAATAATAAAGAATGCTCTCTGCAATGCTTTCTTGTATTATTGTAATTTAAGAAAAATTCACTCACATGGTCATATGATCGGGTTTAAACTTCAAGCACATTGTAATTGAATTACGAACCTACAGGTTTCATAAAATAACGTTACGATATTCCCGTACAGTTACTACAGTAACATCGTTTCGTAATTGGTTTAATACAAGTACAACACATAGTCACATACACACAGTCCAGTGACTGAGTGTACAATCTCGAAAAGCAAACAGCGATGTTGCATCACATACTGTACGTGACAAAATACATGGTTCAAACTTCAAAGGTCATGGAACATTTTAGTCAGACGCAATTATGCATGTATTCAAGTGTATTTGTTACAATACTTTATGATTGGTCAATGTAAACTAAATAACTGTGCATGCTGTTATCATGCTATGCATAGCTTATGCCAAGGGCGGATCCAGAAAAAGCTGTAAGGGGGGGCGATCGTTGTCGTGGAATGATTTGTTTGCGTTACCAATATGGGGTAGGTGCCTATTTTGTACGGCCGTAAGGGGGGCGGTCGCCCCCTCGCCCCCCTCTGGATCCGCCCTTGGCTGCCATAGCTGACTAGCATCCCATTAAAAGAAGAAGTGTATCGATCATTGCCTTATGGTTTAATTGTAATAACAAACTTATGCTTATGTTGTCAAAAGCTTTTAAAGTGTTGCTCCCATTACAGTGCATATTTTTTAACACCTATCAAGTTTAGATGTGTTCGTCTGCAGGCTCTAAATTTGCCAAAAATGTTAAATTGATTATTTCCTGAAGTTACACTGTCACATGGGTATATCATACAGAACATACTGCACTATTAAAAGGCATAATACATAAACTATCATTTGCTATCATTTTGTTTTCTGCTGGCATGCAATATTCATTGTAGCCCAAAAGTGTGATTTTTATCACTGTTGCTATATAACCCACTTTTTAACCCCTATTTTAAGCCCTGACATTTTCAAAATAATATGTAAAATTATAATAATTACACAGTTGATATTGAGAACCAATAATTTTAGTTGCAAGAGTATGCCTTTAAAAAGATTTAGAATCAGCTCGAGTTTTAAAGGAGAAATATTTTGTTACTTGTATTGATTAAGTGCCTGTGTCTATGTGTGACGTCAGTACCACAGTGGGTGCCAAGCGGAGCCCAAAGCGATCAAAATGAGATCAAGCGTTGCTTTTATTAATCACAGAAATGAACCAAAATATCCAGTTCATTGGGCTGAATAATACTTCAGTATATGAGGGGCTTTTTACATCAAAGAAAAATGTTTTGAAATAAAACTGATAAGTAGTTTTTCAGTGTTTTATATATTAGTTCATCAGTATATTAATATTAAGTGTATTTGTGTGATGGTTATGGTATCATTGATAGCCCATGGTCAAATTATTTTAAAAAACAATGAAATTTATTTTGAAGTCTTATAATACTTTTTAGAGGCTTGAAATTCTGAGCTTTAATTGAAACCTTCATAGTAGAAATGAAGCAGGAAATTAGAAAAATAATCATGTATGTAATTAACCTTATTCCTACAACCAATTATCTATGAGAATTGGCATGAAATTATTGTTTGAAAAATTATGAAATATAAGGTTACATGATTCATTTAATTCAATTATTCAACTTCTACTGATGCATTTTGTAAAAAAAATTGTTCTAATTTGTTAATGATTTAAAAAATAAATAATTGGGATATTAATTTTAATATAATGGGGTATATGAACAGATACGGTATTGATTATGAAAAGAATTCATTGGCAGAAAATTAGAAAAATAATCATTAACATAATTAACCTTATTCCTACAACCACTTAACAATTATGAAATGTATTAAGTTAATACATGATTGCGTTAATTTAATTATTCAACTTCTACTAATGCAATTTTGTTAATGATTTAAAAAAAAATAATTGGGGCTTCAATTTTCATATATATCGGGCATATGACAGATACGGTATTGATTATGAACAGAATTCATTGGCTGATCTGTCCAGTAAAAGGACAGACCACAACAGAAGATTCTTCCACAAACATTTCAAACACATTCATTATGTATATAGTACAGTCACCTCTACTATTTTAGGAATGCAATTAGATAGATATTATGCATTACTGTTGCCCAGTGCCTTTCAAATCTGGATTCAATCATCGTAGCAGTGGGCCCCTCGTCTCATCAGACAAAAGGCCATTTTCTCCCACCTAATAGATCATCAAACATGATTGTTAATTGTACCCATATATTTGTCTCAACATTAACCCAAACAAACACAAACTGTCCATGACAATGACATTCTTGTCATCATTCCACCCATTTTTCTTTTCTAGCACTTGATATTTTACTCATTCTTTATAATTCTAAAAGCTTTTCACCCGTCTGTCTGTCTACATCTCACGCATGATGCATTACCTGGTTTTAGTTTTAGACTTTTTTAGACAGGACAGATTTTCAAATGAGGCCTTGAAAATCATGAGGCTTTCCCATTTTAACAAACCGGCAGTGGAAAAGAAAATTAGAGGGCATCTGAATTTGATAGGTTAATGGTTCTCTGTGGACAAAGTTTATGTCAGTAGTATCAAGTATGTTTTATTTTGTATAATAGTCATGTGGTGCATGTATTTAAAATCTGCTTTACCAATCCCCCCTGCCATTAAGATGCCATCAAGATATCCATTAACATGCCATTAGCATGCTATTAACATGAGTTGAATATGGCCTTGTGGCTCAATTCAAACATTGGCAGCATTGGCGGCAACAACTGGAACCCAATTTTCCGCCAATCTGCATTTATTGTTGTTATGGTTGAAATAGCCTATATAAAATGAAGTGAAAATTTGTATAATTTCTTCATCCGCCTTAATTAAAAACGTAAATATCGTACAGATTAACCTAAAAAATTATAATTCTTTAATATAAATTTACTTGAAAAGTTTTCATCTACGGACCCTTTATAATTAAACAAATTTAGCAACGGGAAGGGGGAGACCTCCCCCAGGATGATGATCAGAAAAAGTCAACCCACTCTCTCTCAGAATCTCACCCCATCCCCCTCCCTTCATTGTTTGAAGTCACAAAAAGTGATTTTTTTATAATTGCTCATCATAGATGGAAAATTTCATATTAGCCTCCCTAATAGTTGTGGCATTGGCCTGAATTTGAGCAGTAGTTTAAGGTTTCCCTGACTATTCAGGGAACATTTTATTTTCTCTTCCAAACTTTCCTTCTTCCTCTAAATTGATGAGACAAATATAAGATGACCAAGAGCATGCCATTTCAGTGCCCCGGTCATTAGTGTTCATTAATTTAGTTCTCATTAACACTGGCCTTTCCCTTTAGGAACCCTTGTAGCCTGAAGTATTTGGGGGAGAACGGGTGTTTACGAAAAAGTTTAACCTAATAGTACTTTTGTATTAACTGTGTATTTCCTACAGATAGAAGCAGGAGCCACACCAGAGGTTACCGTAGCCTCACATGAGTTTAACATGTGTGTATCATGATTTAATCAAACTTGGCCCCTCAAATTTTTGCTTGCTCAATTCCACTCCCTACTTACAAAATTGGCACTCAGCAACTGGATAAAAGTCAAATAATGGAGCATTATGCCATATTGTTGTTTTAATATGGTCATAATTTAACAAAATTGATAGAAACCATATTAGCAACACAGATAAAAGAAATGTCAAGTAATTACCAATCATATATTTGATATCATTTGATATATATATAGCATATGTCATCATCTATGTAATTAGGCATGCATAACAGCACCACAAACATCAGCCTGAAAAAGAAAGTAATTGTGAAGGGAGTGTTCCATATTCACTGGGGGATGGGGAGGGGGAGGGCAAACCTGCCACCCACTAAAAAACAGGATCTATTTTATGTATAAAATTAGTGTGCCAAAGTGGTTTTTGCCATCCATAATAATATACAGCTGTGCTGCCACCCATGACCACTTCCCACCCTCCCCCCAATATAAACAAAATTAGATGCCAGAGTGGCTATGTTATTGAGACCTGGTATTTGTCTGCTCATTGTGTTTGATGCCCTAATACTATTTTATGCCGTACCTAGGCTAACTGGCAAGCAAAACATTTATTTGATGCATTTTCAAGTCGGAGACGGGAGCATCGCTTATTAATTAATATTTACCAGATTTACTTCCCTATCAGGCTGGGCCTCCTCCCCTCAAAGGGACCCTCCCTCTGATAAGCCTCAATCTCAGCAGCATCACAGAGCGGAATGCAAATGCCTGTCTCAAGAGGGAGGCGAGGACATCATCAGTATCAATGTGTTGACAAATTTAACCTTGACGAGTAACATGTCTGAAAATCTGGCATAATGAGTTTGAAATGCTGTTTCTGACTGTACCATGATGTGAACTTATCATGCGATTCATTTGTTCTTGGACATAGAAAATTGCTTCAGGGGTGCCATTTTTGCCTCTTTCTGGCCAAACATGACAATTTTGCATTTCAAAATGGAAATAAATTTACTACACAAAGCATATCAACCAAACACATAAAGGAAGGATATTTGTAAGAAATATTCTAATATTAACTTTTAAAATTCATATTTTATGTTTTGGTTAATTATTAGACCCAGTTTTACAAGTAATGTTCAACATGATCTGGCAAACCCTATTTTAGTGCAATTTACGTAGCCATATTAATTATGAATTGTTCTTTTATTTATTAAGTAAAATTACATCTAACTAATGAAACATCAGTTAGCCTAACAAACAATATGAGCATAGCTTAGAAAAGTCATCACAATGAGATGAACATTCTGAAGATTAAGAGAAAGACAACTCTTTAAAATTAACTTAAAAAATTACTTTCCAGTCAATATATTAATTGAAATGATAGTTTACCATTCCAGTAAGAAAGATGGCGTTTGTGACATGACGATGACTCATGATATCAGGGAGTGTGATCATTCTTTCATTCCGTAATTAGGCTAGCTAGGATGTGAGATTTTGGATGTGAGCAGGGTAAGTATAGACAAACGTGATTACCCAAACCAGTAGGTTTTGGGGATTTTATGTCTTGGCAATTACCATAGGCTGTACTGTACTGGGACTCATGTACTGAATCATATATATTTATTAAGATAAGATGATCATTGATGTTTTTGAACACATTTGATGCCCCCCTTGTATCCAGGGGTATTATCCAGTCTTAAGATTTTGTTGGAACTTGCCCAGAACTATTTGTTCTTATGTTGTTGTTTTTTTGTGGGGGGTGGGTGGGCTGTGGAACTGGTATAATTTAGGTCTCCAATGGTTTTTCCCCACTTGTTTCCTCAACAGTTATAAAAAAAGCAAATATATCGAATAAATGAGCACAGTGTCGATAATTGTATAACAAACAATTAATCCACATATAGCAATACCTAGCATTAACACTAGCATGAGCATTTCAGATGATTTAAAGAACTCAAACAAAGATGCAAACATCATGACAAAACATAATCCAATGAATACTTGAAATGTTCATGTGAAAATATAATTATGAGCTTGAATTCTGAGGCTTTCAAAGGTCAGTGACCTATAATCATCATGAAGAGTTGGTTTTTTATCCATGTTTTTTTTACTTCCATGCCTTCTGCCACTATCCCTACACAATGCTGTTTGGACTATTGTGGACTTATTGGGGGTCAATAATTTACAATTTGCTATAAATAAATTTGGCTAGTATGTTTGCCCAGGCTAGTGTTTTGAATCGAGCATTTGTGGAGTGTGGTGGCAGAATGGCCAAGGCATTGGACTTGAGATCTAAGGATCGCGGGTTCGATCCCTGGTACTGTCGTTACATTGTGCCCTTTGGGCAAGGTACTTTATCCACAATTGCCTCTCTCCACCCAGGTGAGGCAACGGATTGGGCGCCAGTTGCACGGCAGCCAGGGGTGTTGTACATGGTGTGAGTGAACGTGAACTTAAGTGCAGGCATGGTCTTTATCAGGTTGCCAACGACCAGGTAAGTTAGTCTAACACAGCGCCACTGAGCATTGGATATTGGCGCTATATAAATGTTCGGATAGATCTATGTAACAGGTACATCAAATATGACAGAAAACATCTACTGTGACCATTACACATACCATGTATAACAAGCTGATGGGTCTCACATATACACATACATAAACACACAGACTTGACTGCATAGTATTGTGCCTTGTATCTCACCCTCTAAGAAAGTGGAACACATAACCTCCAGCTGACGACATTTTGAGATGAGATGGAGGATGTCTAACGAGAACGGGAGGTTTGTGATGCTCCCGGAGACGGAGATATCCGATGAAGATAACACTGGAGGAGAGACGGGAGAGTCTTCACCATCTTTATTGCACATAGCCTTGAGATGTTCGTAAGAGAGTAAGGTGCGGACGATCTCATCATCAAATGGAAAAAGCTGTTGAGTAAAATAAACAGATGAGATGATACCGGAGAGTGAAAGAAGAGTCTTTTATATCTATACTGGATACATCCTTAAGCAGCTTGAGAATAAGTATATAACATACATTATCATCATGTACAATCTTGTAAAATTTATATCGTCAGAATGCGGATCGGATTGAGTCAAACATTTTTTATGCCCTACCCTACTAGGTGGATCATGTGGTTTTAAACAATGTGAGCCTGAAATAAATTATAACCACATGCTGCTTCATGAGTTGTGTGACCTGACTTCCGGCTTTAAGTGATATAAACAAATGTTCTCTTTGCAGAATCATGCATAGCCCAGTAGGCTCTACTGTACTCAAAGCATAGTGTTAGTATATTAAGTATATTACATGTTTTACGCCACACGCATGAGATTCGCTAAGATTCATTTTCCAAGTACTCAAGCATGCCATGCAAAATGTTAATCTGGCCTCATAAAATCAATTTTAACTTAGACAGAAACACCCAAACAATGGCCTGAAACTTTTATTATACTTTTTTATAGCTGTATATAGTTTTATAGTTTTCATAACTGTATGTTGCATATACATATTGTGGATGGGTATCTCCACCCGATTGTTGTGCAATACATCAGACACAGTCCTTGTGGGTCACAGGCGACATATAAATTGGACACTCTACAGACAAGACATGTGGCTATTATAGTTTTCTATAAAATTATTGATCATCTAAAACTGCACATATGAAATGGTGTGAACTGCTGCTGTGTTACTTTCATATTAGGCAAACCTATGATTTCTTGAGAATGTGTTTCATTTAGCAATAATAGAAGAAGATAGACATGTTTTGGGTACTATCCCGTCCAGTCATTAAAGATATTTTATGAAAAAAAGTGTGAAAAAATTAGGTACATACCTGCAAATATGTTTTAAATATGATGCTTAAATATCATGGTGATGTTGGGAGACCATGCAGGCCCCCTTTATGAGCAGCCTAAACAAGAATTTGATACACCTCGGTGTATCGAATTCTCCTAATAATTCACAGCTGAGAGTATTTAACTAATTTCTGTTATATTGTATGTATATGTTGCAAGGTATCAATAGTGCTGTGGTTATTCCTATATAACATTATATATTCCTATCTAACATTACATATTCCTATATAACATTAATATATTCCTATCTATATAACATTATATATTCCTATGTAACATTACATATTCCTGTATAACATTATATATTCATATATAACATTATATATTCATATGTAACGTTACATATTCATATATAATATTATATATTCATATATAACATTATATATTCATATGTAACATTACATATTCATATATAACATTATATGTTCAGACGTAACATCATATATTCCAATATAACGTATCTTCCTATATAAACATTATATATTCCTATATAACATATTACATACATGTCTACTTCAGTGCAATAATTATATAAAGATGTTTTGAAATACCCTCAGACAGAGTTTGTTTCAGTCACCTTATACCAATTTAGGCAGCTTTCAAACATTCTTTTTTATAGATCCCACTGCCCTCCCAACCTCATCAAGACTCACCAAGTCAGGGATGTCCATATACTGCTTTCCATCAAAGAACTTGCTTCCCGTGGGTGAGTCTACGATGGTGCCGCACTGGGGCTCCACCCAGCATTCTGTGATCAGTTGTAGCTTCCCGTCAGCCTCGGTCATATCCATGTCTTCTAATGGATCCTCGCTGTGAGATTAAACAATTTTTATTTTCTTATAATAAGTGGGTTTTGTCATTAAGAAGTTGCTTGTATTAAAACCAATTTAATATAATTTTCTTATACTGAATGAATATAGAAATGCATCCGGGATAATAATAAGCATTTTCTGGTTGCTGAACATTTCAATCTCCCAGGTCACAGCATACAAGACTTCCAGTTTTCTATACTCCATGGCCACTTTCCCAACTCGGAAGTTAGAAAACTCAGGGAAATTCAGCTAATCATCAGAACCATTTATTCATGGACTAAATAGAGACGTGTCATTTCCATCTCACTCGAGCACATTTCAATTGCCAAACATGCAAATTTCATATACCTTATTCTAAGCAATGTCTTTATGACGTCACTTAACCCGCATTCTTGCGACCTTATGTCCATGCATCCGTTGTTTACCAAGCGCACACCTGGTACATTTGTAGTGCATTCTGCATGTTTTCAAATACATGGTTCACTTTGAATCAATCAACCTTTATCTACAGAGGAAGGACCAGGGGTACGAAATGTTTAGAATTTGATTAATTTCAGTTGGTGTTGAGCATTAACTTTTTTAATTTGATCTTTTATGAATAAGTTATTACCAACACATGGACTATGATATATATATATATAATAATAATAGAAAAATTGTGTATTCCAAGTAAAAGTAAGAGTAACAAAAGAGACACAGGACTCATAGTTGACAAAACAAGAATACTGAATTTAAAAGTTTAATGCTAATTTATGGACCTCCCTGGGTCCTTCTTCAGGCAAAGACAAGATGTTAAATAAACACAAGTCAGATGTACAAAAATAAATACAATCTTTAAGAACTCAGTCAATAAATAAATAAACAACTAGATAAACTATAAAATCTGGGAGAAGAGGTCAAAGGCTGAAAGGATTATATATATATGTTTTTACTTTTCGTACTTCTATGATATCTTTTCATTATTGTTTGTTCTAAAAACAAGATTGAATTGTCTTCGTTATATCTCGATATCTCTCTAATCCTACACACCAAAATCCCAACAATCTTAAAGTACAAAAGACAAGAAGAGACAAAACTTTGAATTAGCAGGTGACACAGCTAGTGCTGTATTACTATTTTTGTGACATTTTAAATCCAATGCAATGGAGGTTAGTAGTGAGGATTATAAATACCTGGCCAGCTGTACTGTTATTTTGTTCTTGCTGTCTTTCACTCTGATAAATGGTCAGATTGCCAAGATTTATATTTCAATTAGCTATATATTACAGCTGCTGTCTATCAGATATATATCAATATTGAATTTTAGCTTGTAGGATATTAATTTAGTTGGGTCTCATGAACGGGTCAAAATATCAGCCATGGGAATGGTACTACACAGTATAGGCTTGGCCCATTGTAAAGGTAAAATGACTAACGTCAGTTTCGATACAAGTATATATCAAATTAATATCAAATTATAAAGAAATATCAAGTGTATTAGCCTACAACGATAAGATTTTACCTGCATTTGGTAGCCTAATTAGAAGATTTCTGGTAGGTGATCGAATTTATAGATATGATATATACTATACTACACTGTACTATACACAGTACTCTACCGTATCATACACTGTACCGCACAGCACCACATTGCACCAAAGCACACCATACTATACTATACAATACCATACCATGCCATACCATACCATGCTATACCATACCATACTAGAACTTTGTAACAAAGCCCCAAAAAGTAAGACAAACTCACCCAGGATCCTGGATTTTAAGTGTTTCCACATGAGGAGGGAATATGACATATTGCACCAAACATTTGAAAATTTCTTCTTCTTTGGTCGAGATCTCAGTCTGCTGAGATTCAGTCTCTTTCTGTTCATCTCGATTCTCATCAACAGTCTCAGAGTTTACCTCTGTCGTTTCTTCAGCCACCAATTGCTCCTGTGGATGTGGACTCTATCAAACAAAAATAAGTAGATAAATCGGCTGATTTTTTCTGAGTATTTCACGTCTTGAAAACAATTTAAATAAAATAATCAAAAAATACTTTGTCCACTGAATAAATCTCTTTAAAAATCAACACTTTTAAAAGTTCATCCCCTCATAGCCAAGGTTACCTATATGAAACTTGTTATCTTCAACATGTAGTATGTATATGAGGAATTAACTGTTATTAATTATTATTATATTATTCATAGACACAAATGTCACATGCAGAAAATCAATGGCTGACTTATTTATGGAACTGTCAACTATCTTAAATTATTCTTGGTACTATTGTTTCGTATTTGGTTTATTTTGTTTAGCAGATAGTTCTAGCAGATTGTACGCTAGGAAGAATTTCTGATCTCATCAGGATATTAATGAGCCCCACCTGAGTCTGTTGTCTGGTAGTATAAATACTATTTTTTTGCTTGATTGTGGAGAAACTTTTCAAAGCATTGTCCTTTTCTGACCCTAATTATACTATCTGATACAATATTATTTGATAAAGTACAATATTGTATATGATATGATAAAATATTATGATACATTATGTTATGATGACATGGTATAATACTAATATATGATATTCTACATGATACAATATTCTACGACACGATATCATCTTTTACGACACAATATCATATTTTACGACACGATATCATATATTATGACATGATACAATATTCTACAATGTAATATGATAATCTACTACAATACAATATTCTATGACACAACATTATACAATGCTAAATCTTGTATGAAGATGTTAAATTGCATTCTCAGAAGCTGAAAGGATTGATTCATCTCTTACCCTTAGAGAGAGTTCTGCAATGAAACTAATTATCCCACTCTGTGAGTAAGCTATATGAAAGCCCTGCTGCAACTTAAATCTGAAAAGAGAACAAAAATAGTGACAATGATGAACCATGTTTAAACTCATTAAAATTAATTTAAGAACCCCAAATTTTCCCCTCCAATTGACAATATTATCAATATCAATAATCAATAATCATTTATCATATATAATAATAGATATACAGTGATAAAACCTGGAAATGATTCATATCTGAGCAGAAAATATAAACATTCATGTTTCATCATAAATTATTATTTCTGGAAATGGAAAAAAGTCAGAATATTAAACTAGTATTGTATTGATAAACAAAGTACATCCAATCAGTAGGACAGAACAGTGTTGAAGTCCCCGGTCTCAACCCACCATGTCAGTCTCAGATTGTCCGGTCTTGGTATTGGATAGCAATAACTTGGTTGTGGTCTCGGGTGCCAGGACTCCAGTCTCAAACCCGACACCGCACAAATTCATTCCACTTAAAATGTTCATGTATTTAGGTCCCAGTATAAATTATATAAATGCCCAGATAGCTTGAACAGCAACTCTAACAATTCAATGGTAGGCAACACCCTCCCTATAAGCACTAGCAGTGATTAACTGATAAATTATATAAATTTTGTATTTTAATAATGATTACAACGATTGCATCTTTTTGCTGGACTTGATGACTCGACTCACTCGGATTGTGTTGGACTCGGTCTCGACGCGGATGCGAACTCGAATCCTAAGGACTCAGTCTTGGTCTTGGTCTGGGATCCTAAGAAGCTGCTCAGAGAGCGTGAATAGCTTATACTCTAACAAATTCAATGGTAGACAACATCATCCTAATAAGCTAGCACTAGTAGTGACTAACTGATAATATAAATTTTGTATTTTAATAATAATGACTTCAAAGATTGCATCTTTTGGCCGGACTTGGTGACTTGACTCGGAATCGAATTGTGTTGGACTAAGTCTCAACAGGGACTCAGATCCTAAGGACTCCGTCTTGGACTTCGGTCTCGAATGGTGTGGACTCAACTACAACACTGGGACAACAGTGATTTTATTGTCAATATTATTATCAATATATCAATGGTCTGTTTATGATGCTGCAAAAAGATGCTCCAACACAATCTATACAGAAAAATGTATTTATATAATGTATTAGGTTCAATGCAAAGGGCTCTGTCATTTTGTGAAGTTGGTAATGAGTTTATGTTTAAACCTTGCACTCTGGAGCTATTAACTTTGTTAAAAGTGTAAATAGCCTGGAATCTGGGAGTTTCCAAGATATGTCCAGTATATGACCTTAAAGGATGGACTAACCACCATTCTAACAGTAACATTGTTCCCCACCTTGTCAGTACTGAAAGCACTGTCTGTGAGCTGATCTGTACCATTTGTTCCCCCTGGGCATCCCATATCCATCTCCGATGGTGGAGGTAGCACGCCAGACGATTGAGCTTCTTATCAGGCCCACGATTCATGTAGACAGGGACAGAGGGTGCTGTGACCTCACTGGACAGCTTCAAACAGGTGAAATCTGTCGGCATCTTCTCGTACCTGCGATGATCGACATCAAGAGTATGATTAGCGGATGCGTACAATATTTAACCAAAGAAAAGAACAGTACATTTTTGTAATATTTGTAATATGCTCTGCTGAACAGATATGCCATTAAAGAATATGTTGCCCTGAAAAATATTCATTTGTGCTTGACCTATGTCGCTAAGCGATGCAGTGAAGGTCAGCATTCCTTTGAGTTTCATGCTCATATAGAGACTATAATGATATGATACGATGAACTCAAACACCTGTTTTCATCACTAGTAGTGACCAGGATTAATTTTATAGAAAATTTAGTTACAATATAGATTTTCAATCAAACAATTCCATGTTGTTGAAATACAGGACTTCAAATTCAAAACTTTTCATAAACATTTTGGTTTAGTTTGTTTACACATTCATGCATTTAAGATGTCCATTTGGATCTAAATTCTGCAATTATTCAAAATGTTTGATCAACAACCATTGAGAACCATTTCTTTAAGTATTAACCATTAAACATTCTTCAATACTCATTTGTTTCTTTGGATCAATCAAAACCAGGTTGGGTGCAGCACTTTTTAAGAGTTAAAACCGTCAGTTGAATATCATATCGACAATACTTTGAAAGCTCAAAGGTCACACACACACACACACACACACCCATGCTGTTGACTTCACTGCATAGGTTCCAATGCTGCCTTTGGCATCAAAGCCAAAATTCTTCTTGCATACCTGATGGGATCTATAAAGTTGATTTTACAAGTGTATCCACATAGAACAATGCTCTATTTGCTTCAAGTTTGTTTCAACCCTTCAATAATTAGTATTGAGTTGTATTTTCAGTTGAATCCTGTGTCACATACAGTAGTGTGATTCAATCTCTATTTAATCAGTATAAGTGTGACACTATAACAATCAGTACAATAGGCATGGTAGAGTATAATGGAGTTCGGTTTCTTACTTGACAAGAACGACTTCTATCGGTCTCTTCAGTAGTAGCACACAGGGCTTCTTCAGGGTAGGCTTGGGGTCCTCTCTCTTGGTGACGGACAATTTACGGCCCTTAGAGATTCTCGTCGGATCTTTACTGTGAATAAGCTTCTGAGACATTGAGAGGCCGGCTAGCTTCTCCTTTAAGTCGTTGACAATCTGAGGCAAACATTTGATGTGCAAAATATGCATGATATAGTCAATATTGTATGTCCCTCATGCAGGTGGTAAGGCAGTAAGATATACTAAAGTGATGCATCATGGGACACAACCAAGGCTCGAAATAAGAAACCGAGGACCAGGGGCCATTTTTGGACAAAAGTGGCCCCTGGTTGACCGGTGTTTT
>JAODAF010488144.1:0-22170 GCA_027574765.1 Molpadia intermedia
GAAATATTATTGGTGCTATTCTGTGATGCGACCATAATTCTTGCAAATCGATCCATCACATACTACTATAGGCCAATAAACAATTACTGTAAACCCATTCTCAATTACCATACAGTACCAACGAAGCACAGGTTAAGTACAGGTTAACGTTTGATTACCAATCCATAGTCCACGTTTGTCCAGTAATACCGCAATATAAAGAATCGTTCCCTTGAGATTTGTTCATTTGACTTATAGTTAGGCGGCGCAGTGAAGTTTTGCATTATTTTAGGTATAACACACCACCCTTAGATTCAATGTTGATGCGCTTAGATTGTTCACCCGGAATTTTGAAGGGGACTAATCAAAGTGCAAATGCTGTAAAAATATTGTTGATTGAAGATGATTTTTAAGATAGTTATTAATTTGAAGGCAAAACGGGGAATTTTCATCCAAGGGAGATGGATTGTTTATGGGTAATATTATATATAGATCAACGTTCCAATAGTCATGGTATTTCAATTGAAACGTTTTTATATGTGGGGTATATAGCACGCGTTATTTGAAAACATCTATCTAGGGATGGGGAGCAGATACAAACATCTAATATAGTGTATAAGTCAATGGATAAATTAATTGTGGTATATTAAATGTGGGTTGCACATTTGTAGCGAGACGGTACATACCGCGAAGAACGAGATATATATATATATATTTATTCAGTCCATTTTAGTCAGTATGATTTAATTCCGTAGATACTTTAGTTAGCAATTGATTTCAATAAATTATTTTAATGAAAAAGAAACCATACCAAAATAAAAGTTTTCATATTATCTTTTACTTTGCAGAAAGGTCCGCAGGCGGAGTTAGAGATGGCAGAGAGTAATTGATAAACTGATATTTAAAAAAAATGCAACAGCCGTTTATTGGGCACACTGTACACACAATCGATGGAAGCATCAACACGCAATCCCTTAGCTTGGATACGACGAATACAGGAATTCCAATATCACCTTACATTCTATTAAGCTAAGTGAATTTTGCTCTTTGATATCAAAGATCAATAAATTGCGTATTAATTTTGACTTAACTTTTAGGATACCATGTAATCTGATCCCTCAAAGCCGTACATGCATAAAATAAAATAAAATAATAAAATATTGAGACAAGTATGCTTAGGCCGTAAAGTGGTTTATGCCACCACGTCCCATTCACATTCCACAGTTACGGCAACTGTCGTCATAGCGGTCGTGATACATTTCCCTGTCGGCTTGTTAAAACAGTGACGGGCTCCGTGTGAACGTGTAACGTCTGCTCTCGTCCGCGACGGAGGTTTTCATGTTGAAGCATAACGGGTTAACCAACATATTGATACACGGGCATTGATTTAACCATTCAAGTCCCGAATTTGTCCCAAATTTCCATTCATTCAATATTGTTAAATAATTGTCCCATAATAGAACAAGTGAGTCAACTGGCTCGCCCTATGACGAGCAGAATGTTTTTATGTCTTCACATTTGAACAGAGACTTCGAAACTGCGAACCTGAAACATCGGCCACAGCGGAGAGGAAGCCAATTGTTCGTGATCAATGGAGTGAGGAGGCTATGGATGCCCCGTCGGGTCATGCTATTATCCAGTTATCATTTCTCGGATACAGTGACCCTGCATTGCTGACAGTTGTGTCGTATGTCTACAGTCCAGCACCCGTGTCATCAATTCACTAATTACTATGCACCAAACCGGATGTCATTACTCTGACACAGTAACCATGTAGTGCTGACACTACTGTCGCCACGAATTTATACAGTCGAATACTGGTGTCATCCATTCAAGAACAACCTGTACCATGAACGAACGTGATACGGCACTGGTGACTTCGATGATATTTGGTAGAATGTAAGTATACCTTCTAAGAAAGTTCTGTTGAAAATTAGAGGGCCATCGGCAACAATGATAGCGTGTAGAAATCATACAATGCACGTAGACCAGTCAGAGTCAGTTACATTATGTGGTTAAAAGATTATGATGACCAAAATTTCACTCCAAATATCTTGGTATCTTAATACCATCCACCACGTAGTCAGAACTATATTTCGGTTGATCGTTATTTCCTAGCTCGACTCACATCGCGATGTCAAGCTTGTTCGAGTACGAAATGTTCGTGGTGGATGTCTCCCATTTTATAAGAAGATCGTCGTATGTCTCGGGAAGTCTCCATTGACGTTTGGCTGAAATAATTATGTTAGCAACGCTTGACAGCAATAATATATTTTCACATTGCACATGACTGTCAAATACCAGTGACAAGAATCAAGTACAGATTAAAGTATATAATAATATATTCAATACAGAAATTAACATCATTAGTTAGGCCTATGGTAAAACAAATATTAACAAAAAGAGGGCAAACCACGGAGTTGGCAGATCTCATCGTCAAATCTCTAATCCCTAATTATAGACGGTTTTTGTCCAATGGTTGATATTACAACGCAATAATTTGCGTCAAGTGAAATATTTTGTCCTTTGACCTTGCAAGTTGTGACCTTTGACCATTTGTTAAAGCGTATCTACAAATTATATTAGAACATCACATGCCTATTATAACTGACGATATAACCAAAAAAAAGATTTTACTTGATTTGACCTTTGACTCTTAACCTTTGACCCTGTAATTAGCTGAATGTTTGGAATGGTTAACGTTTAGTATCTACGTCGCTGTAAATTCTATATTCATTTTAGTACATACATGTTTTCTTCAATAAGTAAATATTTGATGGATGTGGTACTTTGTATGGGTATAATAGATTATCCCTCTTGTTGTCTTTGTGGCAGGTCTAATGAATATTAATAATTAAGGTAATGTCAAAGATTCAAATGGTGAATACATTTATCCATGTATGTATAAATGTTATATTTTGGCAGAAAGGTATATTGATACTATATGCATGGTTTCATGAAGTGCACAATATTAATTCAATAATTAATCATGATCGGAGACAACATCAGGAAATAAGAAACTATTAGACAGATGTGATACTTGGTATGTATAATGTGTATGGGCAGTAGCTGTCCCTTGTTGTTATTTTGACATGTCTCATGAATATTAATGGATGGGTGTCATGCATGGATCATTACTTGATGTTTGGATTGCGGTCAACATAATGTGAAATGTAGAAATCATTGTACTAAGGCAATACTAAGACCAGGGCACAACGGTTTAACAACGGTGCCCAGTGAGAGAAACATACGCTAGGTGAAGTATGCATGTATGTGGGTAGGTATTTTACTCATAGGCTTGGTTCGCTGAATATTAACATACTTTCTTGGGTTCAAATGTAATAAGCCGCTCCCAATAGTTATTATGGAGCCATATGAGGGCTGTATGCAAATTGGACTTTTGATAAGACAATGGAGATGGGTTACACTATACCATTCTAGTCTCGTCTGTTCTTGGGTCCTGGGCAATAATGGTCACTTTAGTGATGGCACTGTGGTGCTGTAAAGTTCAGAATTTGAATTTATCCATAACAGTACATAATATGGCTCTCAGATAATGAACACATATAGTTACATATTCAAAGTTGGAAGCAGCTACATCCTTTAAGCTGAAACGTATCTCGTTTTAATCTCGTCGTCATTTTTTATTACTTCAAGTTGGAAGCGGCTACAATACATCCTTTAAGTTGAAACTTATTACGTTTTAATCTCGTCGTCATTTTTTATCACTTCGGGGGCCGGCGTGAGGCTAAGCAGGAACATATGACGACGATCGTACTCCATTTTACGGAAGAGCATATCGGTGTTGTGCAAACGATCCAGAATACCAGTGCCTCCAAAGTTGTAATTGAACCTAACCAAGAAAGAAAGAAAACATCAATCTTTTGGTTTAATGTGTGTTTATAGTGTAGGCTTACTAGTGTATATAATGAACCAAAAATTCATGTTGAGGTTGAAAAAGTATTAAGGTAACTTGTAAGCATATACTGGATGGTTAATATGGTTGAAATAGAAAAGTTTGACCAAGAGGTTCCAAAAATAGAACACAACAAGTACATGGTGTCACTTGTGACTGTTCACTTCTAGCTCTGACTAGCAAGAAGAGGAAACAAGTGTGGCGGAACCGGAGGGAGGGTGGAAGGTGTGAAGTGGGTAAGGGGCCCACTGGGAGGATATTTATGCTAATCCTTAAAAATCTAACCAATATGTAGCCTACTAATATGGCACATATGGCACTCCACACTTTCAAAATCGTTCCGTCGCCAGTTGAGCATAAAACACGAACTGACCAATGAATGAATGGTGCGTGCAGTGACGCCCGGATGGGTAAGGGCCCGAGCGCGTCCTTAAATTGTGGCCCCAAACGACCCACAACAGTTAAATCTATAAATACAACTGTTATTTTCGTCGATTAAATGTAATTAGACGTTTTGATTTGCGATACAAATTTCAAGAAGTACCATCCGTAATATATATTTGTTTGTCTTGTCCGTTAGTACACTCACTACATTTGCACAATAACATAAAACTACATTAAAAATAAATCAAAAATAGAAAATGTGCGGTAACAGCGATGTCCTCCAAAGCATCTTTTTTCGCGCCAATTTAACGGAATAATACCGAATAATAATGACCGCGCCAAATTCTAAAATAATCACGTCACAAATCTAACAAAACACTCTCGGCTAGCTAATTAATGAATATGAATAATGCGTCCATTATCAAACTGTTTCTACTCACGTACACATACTCACGAAGATATTATTAGATCAGAGGGATTGGGACCATAGGAAAGACTCGATCGAACAAGAGCTTACATTATAATTATTATTACAAACAAGCTCTTAGAGGGATGCTCCTGGCTGAGTTAAATTATTAATAATAGTATAGGGGTTACGAGTGAGATTAGGGTATTATTACATGACAGTAGTTACAATAGTCATGAGCTTGTGGCGAAAGCATAAATGGGAGATGGTACCCTGAGTGTTGGATCTGAGACAATGTAAGGGCAAACGATATCCAGAACACAGTGGTGGTGAGGTGAGACCCCATTAGGAAGGGTCCCATGACGGCGGTCAATATGTTTACCAAGACTTGTTCAACTGGATGGGCGTAGAATGTCATGGCTGCAATGGGCGCCGTCCACTCGTGATGAACCTTATGGAAGCGTTTGTACAAGAACGGCACATGGAAAAGCCTATATCGTAGAAGCAAAAAAAAGATAAAATGGACGAACTGCTGAACAAGCACCCATATATCATCCTTAACGTAACATTTTGGGGTATTTTGGCTGTATTTATTACCGGTACCGTTGATTGATGGCAGTCAAGAGGAATATCAATTGTACCGCGAACAGCGTGATACGCCGCTATCACCAGACAGAGACCGAGCACTTCATGTCATCAAACTCAGGGCGATTATGGTGGTATTCGTGTGTCATAGCGGGGAATGCATTATTTGGGGTGCTTATTTGGGCAACTATAACCTCTCACAACCCATCAGTGTCACGCACTACCCTTTCTTGAATAACATGAAACGTGTTAAGGAATCACCTGTGCAAGTAATAGAAGGTAATCTCCACTACCACGAGAAACACAATACTCTCAAAGAAAATCCTTCCGAACGATGGTAGATCTCCAGGAGCAGAGCTGCATCCTCTCAGCTTCATCAATGGCTTCAGGAGCATAAACCCCGGGATATTGATGATGGTGAGGTTGAACATGACAACAACGCAACCTTTCAGGAACTTCATGGTGGGTACCTGAAGAAGTTCAAAAGCGCTAGAAAATAATTAGATTGTGAGTACAAGCCTCTTCACTTTATTCATGTTTATTCATTAGATTAAATGATTGTATATTTTTTTGACCGAAAAGTTTATATTCTGGGAAGTTCCTGAACCTCAAGTTGGGATGATTTGTTCGGCATTTTTTCTATCAGAGTAAACTTATTAATTTACAGTTTCTGGAAGAAGTTAAAAGTAAAGTATGAATGATAATTAAAGATTTAGTGTAATGTAATCAAAATGTCGTAACCGAAATGTCAATTGCTATCTAGCCCACTCTACAACTACGATTGGATGTGGTCGACCTAGCTGGCACCCCAGCTATATGCTCTGGCAAAAACCAGTAAACTTGACAAACCTAGCCAAACGTACCGGAAAGTTCTGCTTGGGTTGGACTTTATATTTCAGAAGTGCAGAAGGCTGTCCTGTAAGGTCGAAGAGCGCGAATATTATCGCATTGATCCAATATACGATAAACATTGAGACAGAAACACCTGTGTAAGTAACAAACATCGTTAGATTATGTCTAGTTCGTCATCCCGCCATTTACCGTTTACCACACTTTTCCGCCCCAACCCTCCACGGTATAGCATAATGATGTGTTTCTCTGTCGGAGGAAACATATGTATCTGCATCAAACGTATATGTGACTGCATCATGAGCATATTCAAGGTTTATTGTCAAAATTACTCTGTGTGCTAAAATTGTCAAACCTTAATTTCATTTCATTTATTTGTTTCTTTAAAATATATTTTGGACCAGTTCAAGTAAAAGAATGCAATATATGATATAAAGAAAGGGAGTGATCTAGAAACCTTTTTGAATTTCTCTAATATAACCACTCCCGTACGTAGAGAGTCAAATTAAAGTGCCGTCTGCTAGTGGTATTATTATTAATGTTAAATATGATATAATTAGTTGTTCCCACATTAAATGATTAACTTATTTGCAGAAAAACATGTGTTTTCGAGTCACCGTAAAATTAAATGAGAAGATATTACGCATAGGTTTGTTTGTGAAGAGAGGAGGCGTAGCGAATCATTGATATGTGTGGTTATGATGTGCTAGTAGCGATATTAATAATGAAAGAGACTTATGCCTTGCTAATTGAAATATTCTGCACATATAGGCTACCGTATCTATATATTAACATGTGTTATAACAGTTTTATAAATAGTGAATGAGTCCATTTATAAAGACTTTTGCTTTTTGATATAAAAACACTGAAACTACGGTTAGGCAACATCTTGGTCTCTGCAGTATAGGTTAACTTTAGATATAAGTGCCTTGAAGATGTCAAATTATCATACATTATTATGTTAAATAGCAATATCGTATTTTTCTTAACATCTGAGGACATAATTTATGTTTGATATTACTGTCGAAAATTCCGGATTTTGACAGTCTTTGAGTTTTATTCATCTAATTATGAAATAGAGTGAAGAATATCGACGTATCAGTAGTGAATGAATATAATGTGGTGTTATATAAGTGGGCCATATATAGGCTATATAATGAATGACTGAATGATGACTATATCGACAACGACAGGCACAATGAAAGGACTCTGCAAGCCGTTATGAAATAATGAATGACTGAATGATTACTATATCGGTAGAGCTTGTGGCACGTAAAGCTACAGACGCAGGTTCGAGCCATGCTCGTGCTCAATTTTCCCCAACATTAAAATATTATTTCCCTTGTTCATAAAGGCAAGGTGCCAGTACTTTAAAATTTCTCATTAATATATCGGCTAAAATCTGCAAAAAAAATCAAATTTCTTTCATTGTGCCTATAATATAAATGCAGTGAAAGTGTTTTCAAATTTAATCGGGTTTTCATTAATATTCAGTTGATCGTGTCCATAGACAAAATTAAGTGCACACTTTAAATATAATGCTATGATTTAGCTATCATTGTTTCAATTCAGTTAAAGCAATGCTTATTGAAAATATATTAACTATCAGAAATATTATTATATTTACAGTTCCACATACAATTTTAGTGTTTGACTAGTTTCAGGTAATATCAGTTTTCAATGTGTCATATATGTTTTTTTCAATAACATACGTTAATCATCTTTAATTATATTAAATAGCAACATCATTTACATTGCAATATAGCAACGTTGTCCTGATCCTTACCGTATAGTTCAATATTTTCCTCTCCAGCCCAGTCATATAGATTGATGTATGTCGACGTCCAAATATTCCCAGACTCTCCCCAGAATCTTTGCAGATGCCATGTCAGGGAATTACGGAGAGCGATTGCAAGGAGGACGGGGAAGGTCAGTTGCCTTATCGCCCTTATGTAATGCTCCTTCCGTAGTCGCTGGAAGGGAAAATCAATCACGTTACTATAAACACATAAACAACAATAAAATTGGAACTATACAAGATAAAACAAACGCGATATGATTGCTGCAATGAACACATCGAACGATATTTGTAATTATTTGTATTAATTTAAACATATTATAGCGATGTACTGTTACCATACTATAAAGACACCAAATTCAATAGGAAATGTACTTTCAATACGCCTAATGAGTTACGATTGTTACTAAAAAATCAGCAAACGTGAAGGATTGTTAGGCCTACTACATAAATACACCAAACACGATAAGCCTGTTACTATAATTAGATCTGGTCGGGATAGCCGACTGAAGGTTTTCAGCAGAATCAACTTGCTTGTCTCAACCGAGTCCCATTACAACTAGTCGCCGACAAAATACTGAAGCATCGCTGCACTGTAGCATGTAGACATTGTAATTACTCTACCCGTATGCTGAATGATGACAATTTGTATTTATGTTATTTAACTTTTCATCTTCATGATTTCATATACAGGTCCGTAAAATGTGGTTATGCTCGAAAGTACTACCTTGAAAGTACCATATCATAAACATATCAAATACATATATGCGTCTTGCTTATTACCCAACACTTTAAATTTGAAACAATTGCGTTGTTTAAGGTTTTAGAAACTCTGTCAAGTGGCAAACAAACGTGTGACCTTTCTAGATGTTCCTGTCCTGTATTCTATAGGCGCAACATAGAGAGAATAAATAGTTCATACAGTCATTGGATAACATGTTAGACATTTGCGTTGCACTTAAATTTAAACCTATACTTTACTAACATAAAGACGGTTTTAAGGCATACTTACAACTGCTGTGTAATAAAAGCAATCAAACACCATGATACTGTTTCTATGTACTGTTTTTCAGTGTTGTTCCTGTGATCGCAGTATGACGGTCTTTTTTCTAACCGTTCAAGGTATCATATATTGATTGTTATCCAACGAACCCTGTGTGTAAAAACATCCATAATTTAGTTTCATCATAATTTACCGTCGATCATAATTAACGTAATAACAAAGTACAACTATACTGATCAAAGGTTAAATAATATTATTCTGCTCTGCTATGTTTATAAACAAATAGTTTAAACGTAGTAACAACAGCATTAAAGGTCAGTGTATACATGCAAAATATAGTTGCATTAACGTTTTGGGGTGGTGTGTTGGGGCAGGATTCATGATGTCATGGTAGCTATACCGTATATATCATGATTGTTTCAACTTGAATTGAGGATAATTCATTTGCTTCATGCAATATATATAATCCTGAATAATGTTGATGATCAAGAGGTTTCGATTGTGAGCGGTATGTAAATATGACACTCGCGATGCAGCGTTGGGCTAGTATCCATTGAAGATGGGAGGGATGCGATCAATCACTGGGTAATCTGTATCACTCTTGGATTTATTGGCTTGGGGGTTGGGGTACATTGAATCATGTTGAACATGTCGGGAAGTTGTAGAAGCATCTTCAATGTCCGTGGTATGCCAATTTATTACTAAAACAACACTAGATAATAGCTTCCCAGAGCTTGATTCCTGCCAGATACATGTCCAGTAAGCTAGCTAGTCCCCAATGTTATCAATAAGCATGTAGTCTACTTGTATTATATTATTCCCTAGAGGCTCAGCTGCATTGTACAACCTCTTGGGCTCTCCCATTTTTTAGGGGAACCATTACGTCATGAACTTTGTGGCAGCTGCAGCCGTACCAAACGCGTGGCTCTCGATGCCAATGTAAACCAGATCTTGCATACATTTTCAGAAGCAACTACCAATGCATACCATAAAAGTATAAATAAAGCAGCAAGTAAAGAAAGCAAGGAGCCAATTTACAGTAATTTGATCTACAATGATAAACTACAGATATAATGCCTATATATATAGAGAGCTAATGAAAAAGATCGTAAACAAAGATTCGATTAAGATTAAGGTTAACAAGAAATCAGGGCTAATGACATTTACTGATAAAAAGTCAATAAATAGAACGGAAACGTAGTAGAGTGCACGTACCTCCGCCGATTGTATTGATATTATCTCCATTTTCCTCGTGCAATCTGTGAGTGGAATGTTCAAAGAATTTCAGTGATCAACTTGGTGACCTGTTTCAAAAAAACTGTTTATCTCATATATTTATCCCCTATTCGTATACAACAAAAATATAAATCTGATCTGTAACACCTCGGCTGGTTTCAACGGGGACCAGTTGGACAGTGGTCCTTTGTTGTCAATGTTTAACTTTGCCGGCTGATCTTTTTGAGATTTTAGCATTACATATTTATTTACTGTTTATCGCATATATTTATCCTATTCGTATACAACAAAAATATAAATCTGACCTGTAACCCCCGTAGTTTACACCTCGACCGTTTCAGTCGATGGAGGAGAGCGCATGAGACATACGGGTCCAGATCTCAGGCCGATCGTTGGTCCAGGTTTGCGCACTCGAATTTACCCGGTACAGTAAGAGGTAAAGGTATTAAACGCTACGTTGGTGCTCTATCGCGCCTTGGGGGTAGCGTTTGTAAACAAGGAGATGTGTGTAACCATTCGGTGCGGAAATGGGAGATGCATGATGAGATGGGAGGGAAAATAAATGAGATGGAGTTTGGAAAAGTTGGACATATTTTTTACTGTAGCGTAGTGGAATTGGGACGGTGAATGGTGGAGAGTGGGAAAAGTAGGCGGAAGATGGTGATCATTTACCATACTGCCAATGGCACACCCAGTGCTCCAAGAGCACGACCGTCTACGTACAATGGGAGTACAAAGTGTTGTTAATTAAACCAAAGTCCAATTTGCGCGCGTAACCAGGTATATAAATAAAATATACAGAAAAAATAAATTACACTCGTGAGTATCTTCAGCTCTTATGTGAAAATTATACTTTACAACTGCTGCATTGGCCTACTCGCATTTTAGTTTTTTGAATGAAACATGCACTGTATCTCGATGCTTTAAACTGCTTTCTTGCTTCATTGGTCGCCGTGATTGTGTTTGTAACAAACTTAAGTTTACCAAGTGTGAACTACTTGTGTTCTTGTTAACCACATCCATGACTCCATTCAGGCTTCATTCTAAGACAGTGTGTGTAAAGCTATTGAATTAATCTTTAAGAGGTGTTAGAGAAATGTTATTTACCATTTAAAATCGTACCTTTATGGCGGGTTTATGCTTCAAATAAAAGTATTTATCACTTACAGTACTCCCCGTAAGTTACATTGACTGGAAACCACGTTTGCGCACTTAATTTCCTAGTAATTCAAATTAGGAACATATTCCAACATTTAAAACGTAGTTTCTTAAAATTGTTGGTACAAACATGGGTTCATTAAGGAGGCGGGGACTGGGGAATCTCCCCGTACATTCAATATATTATCTATAAACACACATCCGAACCCATAAACCGACCCCTGCCACCCTCTTCAGATTTTGGGTCAATAAACGTTCCTCGATTTGAACCAGGTCGTCCATACGGCAGTTTCTGGATCCGTCTATAAGTTGAATAGCATCTCAATCAGCTATGTCCCTATTCTAACACGGTCCATAGGTATGGTCACGGTTTGTTCCCGGTGGTTTGACGCTATATAATATAAAATAATTATTGTTACGGTATACGTTATCACATCGATCCTCCCATTTTTATACTTTTTTTCAGTGGTTCTGTGCATCTGTTACGTCATCGTCAATGTCTGGATGTCTGAATAATTTCAATATTTCTCTGCAAAGTTCACGCTACTTAATGAAGATTGAGGGTTGTTTGTAATAACATGATTAATTATCTACATTTTTTGTATGTCATTAAAATTTAATTTTAATATTTGAATTACTATATACCACCAGATACCAGTACCGCTGGGAAGTGACACGTCATCACATTATAATATGAATCCATTTTCTATGCAACTTTTATTCTTCATAATTAACATTTTGCTCACAATAATTATATTTTTAATTACCAGTATATATGCTATATAGAACACAAAACTTCAAACTATGACGTCATCCCAACCTATAATATAGAATTGTTTCTATATATTACATGCAACGTAATAATGGCCATTTGTATAACAGTTAATGCCTTTTTTGTATAAAAATCAAGCTAAACGTTTGTTACCATGTTTTATGACTATATGGTCTTGATATGGTTTTGGCGATCATTTGGTATATTATTGATTTGGAGCAAACAAGATGATTATGGTTTCCATATATTATATAGCAAAGTGGAGTATTGTTCTACTTTCTCGTTTGCTCTCTTGTCTTCTGTCATTTGACAATTCCTTTAAAAAATATAAAACAAAGACAAACTAAACTATAAAAAGAAAAGAGATCTTGTACATGAAATAAGTTTTAACTGGTCATTATCTTCAGAAATAATTCTTTGGCTCTAAAATTGGAAATTGAAATCACAAGAGAATAGAACAAGATATATACATATTAAGAATCATTGAATAAAACATTTAAACTGTCAGTATAATGAATAAACACAATTAAGGGCAGTCAAAAATAGGTAGCAGTCGACCCTTTAAATATTGAAGTTATTGAAAGACTCATGGAACGACTTAACCGGACAAAAATATGTAGCCAAACATTTGCACAATTATTTAAATTCAGAAAGACTTTGAAGAATTTGAAGAATTAATTAATATAACCAAGGAATAAAATGTTTCTGTCAAATTTTCTAGTAATTTGGCGGAATGTTTTCTTCGGGTGAACGAATCTTTTTCTATTTCAAATACGATATTTGTTGTGATATATATCATAGTGGAAAGTCGGTGGAAAAACGGGGAAAACTGCCAACCCAACTTGGATTCGAACCCAAGACCGTCCTGCTCAACTCAACGTGCCGTTGCCAGCCACATATACATGTATACATTACAAACGGTTCACGTATGATTCAACTGCAACAAGTGGTCTAATGAGTATAGTTCATAACTAACACTGGAAAACTTATTTTAAACTTACAAATTAATCATTTCACATGAAATTATTAAGGAATTTTTATACGAAATTAACGTCAGCACATCTTCATGCTTTATATATTATTATAGGCATATAAAATCCAGCCAAGGTATACATTGATCAGACTAATTCCAGTCATATTTGACAACAAAATTAAATATTATCAATGTAATCAAGCTGAAGGAAATTCTGGAAAATTAAAAGCATAGGCCTACATAGATTCACTTTAATTTAAAAATTTGAAAATAGTATTTCCACTTTCACATTCGAACTAGACCTAAATCGGTTAAAACTAAAACGCAATATTTCCTTCATGAACTGCAATTTTTTGAAAATTCACTTGAATGGAAAACTATAGCCTATAGTGCTCTTGCTAAACTGGGTCCATGTTGAAATATTAATTTATTTCTAAATTGATAATTCTAAGTATCTAATTCTACTGTAACTTTGGCACCGTATTTTGCATGTTCTATTCTTCGCAATGATTATAAAACATCGAAAAGGAACAGAGTGAAAATAGTGAGTATGAGTTGTTGTTCCACAGAACATGATAACAAAATTTTAAAAGAAGGAAAGAAATATATCTACAAACTTAGATTTTGGCAAAATATTGACATTGGTAATTGTCTTTTAAGGAATTAGTGGTTAAAATTATTTGCGGATTTAGACGCTTATCATGAGAAGGAATAAGCAACGGTAACGTGTACGTAAGTACACCCTGTACGTCCCGTTAGGACGAAAACAAAATTCCGCTTTTTTATATATCACTTGAAAATAAAATAAAAATGGAATACATTCGTAATAGGACAGGTTTATCTTAAATATATAGACTAACGGTTCTTTCTCAGTGATCATTAAATAGGAATATCTAATAAATTATCCATAGACTAAACCAAACAAACTTTACAAACAAACTCACCGTGTGCGTACACACTCTCTTATCCGAAGCAAATAGACGAACGACAGACGTCAAATATACTCAAGTTAATTTATACTAACAAATCAAAATTAAATAATTTGGTGATTCAATTGGTAAGACTATTTCGCTGATCTTGTTTTTAGGCCGACGATGAAGGGGGATTCTAGATATTTGGATATCAGTTTTTATTTCTTAAGCAAACGAAACAAACTTTCTTTTTCGATATTACAGAGTCATGTATGGCTTTTCCAATGAAGAAATCCACCCAACTATCAAAATCAGAAATGCATTTTCTTGCTTTTTCGTAGATTTTACCGAAATTTTAAATGTTAGCCTCAAAGTAATTTGCATTTCAATGGAAATCCAAACTGTCTTGAAAAATATTGTTAATATTATTTTCAACACTTTTTGAAATATATTTTAGTGCAATTTTGTTTTATAGGAAACATTTAAATTTGGACTGGGAGTAATTACATGAATATCCCGCAACTACAACTTCTGGCTACTTTGACTACGTATTAATCTACAGTATACGGAGGTTAAATATCGCATGAATACATGAATATGCCAGAAAATCGTATGCCTTAAATGTAACCTTTTGAAAAAATAATTTTATGTATAATCGTTAGAAACACATGACAGTTTTACTCACAAAGTTCCGTAAATTCATAAGACTGCCGCTCTAGGTCCGGGCCTCCAAATATTGGAATGATCCATAGAATATATATTACACAAAAAAGGTTCAAATTTGGCAAATAGTTTAGATTTGTCCATTGTAAATACTTCATAAGTGGTTAGAATGCGCCGTCGTGAGTTGACTGTATGTGACCTCACCGCCAGTCGTGACTGGACCGTTGTATTCCATCGATGGCTTAACCATTGGTGAACTCATCGCTTGCATATGATTATACCCGTACCCCATCGCTACCTCATAAGCCTTAGGGTCGATCTTGTGCTCTGGGGTGATCAGACTGCTGATGGAGAACGGATGGTGATACGAAGGATGTTGACCATACATGGCTGGGTGCGTACTTGGGTGCATATTTCCTCCCATTGGTAGAGTCTGGAACATTGGTAGTCTACTAGCGGGGTGTGTCAGCGAAACGGGACTTCCTCCATTATGGTGTGGTGACGGCATGTTATCGGTGGGTTCAAGCTTTTGCACATGCAGAGGTAACATCTGTTGGTTCTCATGATGCTGTTGAGCTGCCATTTGGTGTGATGTGTGGTGGTCGTAGTCCCCAGCAGTGGAAGTATGAAGGGGTGGTGGTTCTGATGTAATGACTTCCGCGGATGACGCCGGTTGTGAAGCCACGGGTGTTCCTACGTTCGATTTAGGAATATGGGTGCTATCGTTGGCGCCATCACCCTCGTCGAGAGAAGTGTTACCGTCATCCGGGTCGTTTTCATCTTTAGTTTGCCTCTGGGCTTCTTTCTTGGCACATTTAAATCTCTTCTGCCGTCTCAGATAACATCCATTTTCAAACATATTACCTGCATCGGGATGAAGGGTCCAAAAACTCCCCTTCCCCGGTCGATCTGGAGTGCGGGGTACTTTCAAAAAACAGTCATTAAAAGATAAACTGTGACGAATAGAGTTTTGCCAACGTTGTTGGTTCTGGCGATAGAAAGGAAATAAGTCCATAATAAATTGATAAATGTCACTAAGGGTAACCATTTTAGTTGGCGCTTGCTGAATTGCCATGGTGATCAAAGAGATGTAAGAATAAGGAGGTTTGGCATGGGTGTACGATCGCCGGTACGATTTCTCCGCTCGCGCACGATCCAACGAAACTTGAGAATGTGGAGTATGTACTAACCGCATGTTTGACATGGGACTACCCATCCCGTTAGCGCCTATGATGTTCATTCCGGTAAAACCATTCATTTGCATGGTGTTCATGGTGGTCATTCCATTCATGTTGCCGTGTCCCATTCCTTGCGTATTGACGCCCATTGCGCCCATGTGACCGCCACCGCCCATGCCGGGTGATGTCATTGTCATAGATCCAGGGTAGGAATTCATGGAACTCATGCTGGCTGGTACCATTCCCGCAGGCGCCATAGACATATTGCCCATGGGGTGTCCATGTGTAGCCGGGTAACCATGCTTCGGTGATATCATTCCAAGGTCCGACATGACGAAATAGGATATCCACTAAAAAATCGAAGAAGTCCTCTGCAAGCAATGTAAAATGCAGTTGTAATTACACTACAAATAAAGTTTCTGGTAAGGACGAACCTCCGGTGACTGATATGTGTTCTCTGTTTACCCGAATAACGTGGTTGATATAAACTAGTTGAAATGATTGCTGATTCCGTTGAGTTAGTGTCTGCACATCTTCTCCTCTCGAACTTTGTACTATCGACGTTAAGTGTTTGTTGCCTTATGCCAAGCAAATCTGCGAAATGATGGAATAAATAGAACCTGAATTAAACACATGCGAACTATATAATCCGGTGAAAACACTGGCATATCTATTATATACGAACGGGAGTCTTTCCCAACCTTTGCACTCACTCTAAGCTCCGCCCACATATTCTATTGACAAATCAGGCGCTGCTTTACAAACAGCCAATGAACAAATAAAAGCACTTTGTCATTAAGTGACGCGCACATACAATAAGCTTTAAGGCATGGTAGGGCCCTATTCAAGCAATTGGAACGGATAATAAGTAATGCATGCCATACACTGTTCCATTGGGAAGTTTTATATAAATTTGTAAGAATAACTTTTTAACGCACTTGGAGCATTTTATGGCATGTATAGGCTGGTCATACGAAAATATACATTAAGTAGGTAATAATATATAACAATATATATATACCTGTATATATTAATAACGTACCGTACAGGCAATGTGGTTTGCGCATAAAATTCAATAAAAGGTGGGGCAGGGGGTCTGAATCAAGAAATAATAATTTATCAGTTAAAAAATATATTTAAAACACATAGCCTACTAGTGTCAGCTTAAATTTGAAAATTATTACAGTTGTATAAGTTGGATTATTCATAATATTCTTTGCCAAAATAATTATCGTAGCCTTTTTTTATTTATCAATATGATTGGATGTGACAGTAAAATGAACAGATCGATAAGCTTAACCAGATAAATACAAGGAAGGACTTCCTAAACAGTTTGAGAAATGTTCTCTTCCATGAAGAAATTATTTAACATCAAGTTTACGTAAACGATGAAATATCAAAACATTAGAAAGTTTCATGTTTACTCTTTAATATAAAGGTCTTAGGTTTTGAATGTTCTGCTGGTTGAAGTTTGTAAATTAAATTGTTTGAATTTTGTTCTGTTGTTTTGCTTAAAGATCTATTCTACATTTGTTAACACGTCAATATTTAAAGATAATCCCGGTATGTACCTTATAGAAATGGCAAATCAATTTTCTGGTAGGTCACAATTTGTTACTGAACCGACCGACATGCAAACGCGGTTAACATTACAGTATTACGTCAGTAAAAAGGCCTGCAGTAATATGACTGGCGAAAACATTTCTTATACAAATTGGGATAATCATAACAATATCGTTGGTCGAACAGTGTTTAAACTGAACTGTGTAACTTAATATATAAGGATGGCCAACCAAGGAAATCAGCCTTGGGTTTAATTCGTCATCCGGTATTTTTTTGGTAAAAGTGATTAGAATCCACCCATCACTCCCAAGAAAATACCGGTAGTGAGTCTTAGCTCGAGAAAAAGCGAAAAGTCACTAAATACTAGAGTGAATATTTCATTCTTTTCGAGAGTGATCACTGCAGGGCTCACTATTTAGTGAATTTAGAGTGCTGAATTCTACGCGTATCAAAAAGTACACTTATGAGACAACCATAAAACAACGCACTGTAGATGCATGGTTTATGGCTTACAAAGTGTCATGACGTTCCTGGAATTTACGTGCGCGAAGTGTATTATAAAATTACTATTATTTTTCTTTACGATATTTTTGGCTTAACCATCGTCATAGATCGTCATCATTTTGTGTGGCTATGAACGGGTCACACATAGACTGAACGGGACTAAATCTAATCCAGGGCATATTTGGGTTGCAATATATTTTTTTTAACCATCATGTAACCATGAGACCAAGGTAAATTCACAAATATACGAAACAAAAATATATGCCGTAATGAAACTTAAGAACATTTTTAAAATATTGTATAGACCTAAATTTTATTTTTTTATTCGTTAGATATTTGGTGATAGCGCCCCCAGCTCATCACCTGTATTTCATTATATATACTTAGGATGTTTGTGTAACAATGGTGCTGTCATGTTACCTACCATACGCTGATTCGTATATAGCATGAATAATAGTAATATTTAATGAGAAGATAATCCCATAAAAACACGTGAATCATTGGACTCCTGCAGGAACCTCTAAATTGGTTACAAGTAGCTGATGAATCTAGGCTGTATAGAGGCCGCATCATGCCTAAGGGTATCAAATTGTTTTTAACAAACATCACAAGTCGATCCCATTTCACGGTCCCTGGTTATGATTCGTTTAAACCTATTTTATATAATCACCGTATAAGTTAGACGCAGATGAAACCTGTTTTGATGGCCTCAAACTCTTATAATCCGAAATTGTTTTCAACGAACAGCCTATACACAAGCTCAGGTGTTGTCTAAGTCCATTACAAACTCTCGAATCCATGTTTAAGAGGGATTTAAGCGCATTTCAAAGGGTCCACCAATTAATAAAAAAGGAAAAGCGGATGCCATTACGTCACTTATTGTCATAAACGTGTTTGGCTATTTTTCTTGATTCTTTGGGTTATGCCGACCAATGCCGGGTTTAGATTGACGGGGTGTTGTTAGCCTTTACATCATGCTTCGGTGGTTTTCAAACTCGTTACAGGTGAAACCTATTGACTACTTGAATACACTCAAAACCCAATTATATTAAGGGTGTCACTAGAACCAATTAATAGCACAGTTCACGAATAGGCTCAGTTGAGATTTATATAGTGTTAAAACTAAATTTGTGGAAAGGAATACCGAACATAATGACTGAATAAACAAGAACATGCTATAGCTATCGTTTGCAGGTTTCTTTAATTAGGATAAGCCACGGTAGCATATATACGGGCGGATTCGATTTTTGTGGAGGGGAAGGTGACTGCTTTAATACAACGATTGAACCCCAGCACTGCAGAAAATATTCGCTTACTAATGGTATCGTAATGAAACCTTGTATAACAATATGCACAAGATAGCCGAGCCTTTGTAGCATTTCCCTAGGATGTTAAACAAGTTAGCCTAAGGCTTTGCAGATGTGGATGTTCCACTTTTCTTATTTTTAATTGATTTTCCTATGATGCACCTCAGTGGTTATCTTAGCTAGTTCAATTTGCTTATTAATATCAGATGATGTACACATTCCTGCATTTACCTATGATGTCATTAGCATCAGCTCTGTGCACATTTGCATTCTGGTTGTCTAAACTAGTTGAATGATGTTTTTCAGATGATGTGTATGTACACATTTCTGCATTTACCTATGCTGTCATCATTGCATTCTGGTTGTCTAAGCTGTAGTTTGTTTTTCAGGTGATGTTTATGTACATGCTGATCTGCATGGAGCCAGCAGTGTCGTCATCAAGAACCATTCAGGTGAGTGTGTTATCTTGTTGTCATGACAACAATCAAATCATACACACAGCATGGCTATTTGGTCATGTCATTGGACATATCAGCTACCCCGTGGAGAGTAAAAACTATTCTTCTGTTACTGCCTGAGAAACACCAGCATCTCAGTGCAGGCTTATAGTAGAAATTTATTATTTTTATTTATTTGAGTAAAAGCAAAACAAGTTTGTACTGCATATGCACAGTGAGGTTGCAGTTTGAGGTAATGATTCTAGAAGCATATCTAGACCAACGCGCGGTGTGTAGAGAGTTGGCTACACCACATGATCTAGTAGCTGGAATCATCAAACAACTGAAATCTTGTGAATACACCCTAACATAGAGTTATATAATTTATTTTATATATATAATATATGTTACTATTTGCAATTAGTAGTAGTTTTAAACCCAGGTTGAGCTCTTACTACAGTAATGTCAAATATTAGTCAATTTTAGTATCCTTTAAAGTTCATTCCTTATATATATCTAAATAGTAAGCTTTATATATTGTATTATGATATCATCTTTCAGGTGGCCCCATCCCGCCAAAGACTCTTAATGAGGCCGGAGCTATGGCTGTTTGTTTTAGTGTTGCCTGGGAGGCTAAGGTCATCACTAGTGCCTGGTGGGTCAATGCTGATCAGGTTTGTAAAGCTTATTAACCTTTACTGTATCAATGTGATAGTTTCGGTCGATGGAGGAGAGCAGCACACCTCTTTTCACTCAAAGCTTCAAACTGAAGTAGTTGCCCGGGTTATCAAGCATACAGGGAACTGTCCAGTCGCTACGACGGTTGTTATGTCTTCAATTGCCTAAAATAAATGCCACGTTTGGCCATCCTATTTCAATATTTATGACCGACGGTCGATCCAGTTTTGCACTTTTGAAACTGCTCGGTAGAGGAAAGGTTAATAATAAAGCGATGATAAAGCTACTTGCTGGTAGGTTAACTGAAGGTCACAGCATCCAGTAAAGTGATAATAGTAATCGTTTGTGACTAAAACGATACAGGAAACCAGACTACCATAGGAACATCTAAACCCCACATCATCCACTAACAGAATCAGAACTCAAGAAATATTCAAACAACTCGCCCAACATATAAAACCTCACTACAGGCAGCCCCGATGAAACAAACACGACAGACCACCAACACACCTTCTATACCAGCAGGCAGCATCTATACACAGCACACTAGGCTGAGACAGTCAATATACAGTATTGAATATGATACAGTGGAATTCCTTCAGCACTTCCATTGTATCTAAAATAATGCAGATAATGTACCCAATAATGTTGAAGCAGGATCAGCCAGGAGATCAGCCTGATGGGAATCTGCTAATCTGTGTTTTCAGGCCAAAATGGTCTTGATCTTTAACCTTTTCTGTCCAGAAGTTTGTCACCCATCGACAGTGCATTAATAGTAGCCAGGATTGTCCTTTGAGCGCAGCCCTGATCAGCCAGGAGATTGGCCTGACAGGAATCCGCTACTGTTTTCTGGTCAAAATGATCTTTTTTACGTCAAATTCAGTATACAAAATTGGTGAAGATCCATAGATAATGGAGAGCTCCAGAGTAGCACACAACAAACAAACAGATTTTGTTTTGGTCAACATCTTTGTCAAAGTCTTTGGTTTGTCAAGTGACAAGAGTTTAATGAAGATAAATAAACCTATCAATCCAATGGTCTTGTTAAATTCCACTTTATATTGTTTTGGTAGGGATGTTTCTTTGTACTGCAGTTTGGTATTGTATGGGTTTTCATTCCCCACAAGATTTATATCTAGCTTCATGTTATTTTATTTATTTATTATTTAAATTACTATAAGGTGAGCAGTGCCATCATTGCACCCCTCTGGACCCACCTACATTTCAAACCTGTTTTATATTTTCAGGTATCAAAAACTGCTCCAACTGGAGAGTACCTCACAACTGGCAGCTTCATGATTCGAGGTGAGACCCTGGTAAACCTTCAATCCATAGTTCTCTGAGATTTAGTTGTATCTGTAATAGTCAAGCAAATAAATGGAAATCAAGAATTTGCTACTTGTAATGATTCAAAATTGATTCTCTTCATACCAAACCTGTTGCTGGTGGTAAGCACATATTTATCACTGTTTATAAACTCACTGGCACTGAATAACAATTTTAACACAATATCATCTACCTTCATGTATTTGTTGTTTCAATTGTGTGTTCACGATCATTTATGTTTGATTACTACCGATGCCTTTTTTACCATTCAAAGGATTTGATGAGTTGGTCAAAACAAATTTTCATCTTATTTTTAGCTCACACAAAATGTGTGGGAGCTATTGTGATCGTGCTGCGTCTATCTATCCTTCTATCCTTCTATCTATCACTCTGTCAACAATTTGTTTCAAAGTTACCTCCTGCATATATGCTTTGACAGATTTTGATGAAACTTGGACACAATGATGGATGGGTAATGGGTCATCAGTCGTGGTCAGGGTTTGGGGGTCAGTGGTCATCTAGTGGTCACTTTGGGTCATTTTAT
>JAODAF010488145.1:0-14392 GCA_027574765.1 Molpadia intermedia
GACCGATGATTATCCTGTGATAACCCCACTCTAGACCGTTGATTAACCCTTGATTATTGTAGTCTTAACACATTTTCTTCTTAAAGATCCTACACAGGTCTGTAATGATAAACAGTTCACGTGTTCTTCGGGAGAATGTATTCTCAAAGTATTTCACTGCGACCAGTCACGTGACTGTCATGATGGAAGTGACGAAGACAATTGTCCATCCAGCTTTGGTAAGAGAAATCCATTCAAATGGATATTTTCAGATTAAAAGCAATATATATGCCTACCAACAACTAATATGTATACGTCGGCATAAGCAAGCTACTATACTGAATTTCATTATCATATATCATAACAAGTCCCACGCATTGTCCCTCATCAATTGAGTTTTTCAGTTTTTACTTCGCTTTCTGATGATTTCAATTTGTTCACCTTCCCATATTGTTTTATTCTGTTTCATGCACATGATGTGTATTTCATTATCATTTCCCCTCGAGTATAATAATATTTGTTGCATATCAATTGTTCCAAATATATCCGTCTGGGACATACGTACGTGATATACAAAAACCTAAACCTTAACTAGGTCAAGTCAGGTGCTCTCTGATAACCTAGATCTATTTATTATTATTTTTATATAACTGATTTGCAACTCAAAAGGTACATTGTACAATTCGCAGCATTGGTGTTTACCCCAATTTGTTCTTGACCTCGCAATAAGGTTCAGTATTTATATAAAAGATGCTAACGAATAGTAACGATACAAATGCGAAACTTACATATCATATCAGTATGAATTAATTTCGTGGACAATTTAGTTGCAAAAAGGATTCTCATTCAAGAATTATGTAACAAGAAATACAGAATTTCTCAATTAAAAAGTTAATTGATTTTGCTAGTCCTACGTATTGACATATTAGTCATTACACTTACCAACTGAAATCAAATCAAACTGTTTGTTTGAAACAACCAACCAGAGAGCTACTATTTTAGATAGAACCTCGCCCAGTTTACGATACTTCATATCACCAAATTAAATTTTTATAATAAACATGATTTAATTCGACCAATTAATTTATTTGAATATTCATGGTATGTGAAATCTATAATCTGACACCTGATTACATATATTGATTGTTGGTATTGAAATATTTCGTGTTGGTATTGAAATATTTCGTGTTGGTATTGAAATATTTCGTGTTGGTATTGAAATATGTTTCATTTATTTATTTAATTAGGTGAGAATGATTTCTGCCAGCCATTCCAGTTCCAATGCGACGACGGCAGCTGTATCTCCTCTTCGTTTTACTGTGATTTTACAGTACACTGTAGAGATGGCAGTGACGAAGACGTATGCGGTACGTTAAACTGAACTATTTAAATATCATTAGTCAAACTAATGGTCGTATAATGTATTTTACATTCAACAATGCATATCAGTTAGCAGTCATGAAAGCCATCTCACTGTAAAGGGCAATTGTTCAACCCTGTTAAAATACATAAATGCTGCACATGAGAACTGACTTGGCATTTATCCCTGATGTTCCTATTTTATCAAACAAATTAGTATGCAGTACATCTTTATTTAATTTACAGTATAGACATAATATTTGCAACGCATTTTATGAAAATTTCCAGAAGGAATATTCTTCCCGTTTTTAACATTTTACATGGAACACTGAATATTCCTGATAAATTGTATTTCAATGCCATAACATATATTATTATGCCATAATCTTATCATGGTCATGACGGCATGCCTTATAGTATTTGCCAGGTCATCCACTGAGATTGATTTCTTGAAGAGAATGGTTTTGCCAAAGGAAATGAAGCTTTAAATATGAGTAATTGAGGAACGAGCTATATGGTTGAATTGTCCGAAGAACAATGTAGACGGAATGTAAAGTATTTTGGAATGCGATAGTCTTCAGACGTGATCTTGATCGATTACACAATTAAGTAATTACTAAAATTATTCCTAACCATTATGTTCTCGTAGATTACCCAGAATGCACTGTTGATGAATTTCGATGTTCTAGTGGGTGTTGTATTCCTATTACTTACATGTGTGATCTCAAAGAGGACTGTGCTGATGGATCTGACGAAGTAGAATGCAGTAAGTTACATAATTATTATGACGTTTGTCATTATATCTCTTATATGCATTAATTAAATGCTAAACCATAATTAAACTTCATCAGTCGTCCCTCTACACTACAGTAATAGCTTGTAATTATGATGCTATCGTAGACTTTCAAGATTCACAATCATATTATATCTATCTTGATTGATGGGCCTTCTCTTGAAAGAATGAAATGCACTCGAAAAATAATGTAATCAGGAACCACACACTTTGGAGGTGCAATTCCCCTCGATAAAGACAATAAGACAATAAACTCATATATTTCCTCAACCTTTTATATGTTATTTGGAATTAATATTGTTATGAATGAATGAATATTTCTGTTTCTTGTAAATTACACAGAATTTTCTATAGGCAACTTTCAGTGCTTCTCCAGCAAATATATTCCAGCGAATAGAGTATGTGATGGGTACAGAGACTGTCCAGGCAAGAACTGGGAGGATGAATCCGAAGCGTGTGGTAAATATCAACGATGTTCAGGACAGCTTACAAGCTTGCCTAAGTAATTTGTTCCAGTGACACAGACACGGGTTGAGTCAGTCCTCCAAATAAGAATACACCTTTCAATAACCTGTTTCCCATATACACACATAAAGCTACCTATACTGCTAAAAAACAATACAAGCTGTGTATATTGGTGCCCACCAATTGGCATATTTTGACAGTGGGTCCTTGATTAAATTCATTAAAGTGGACATTAAATAGTTTGGTTCTATATTGCTTTTTGTTGTGAACACTCTGTATATGTGTTTATATATAATTATATTTACAAACTAATTATTTCGTCGTTGATTTATTCAGATTATCTACAGGAATCATTTTCCTGCAATGGTACAACTCAAATCTTATGCCGAAGCGGAGTTTGTGCTGATCTATCAACTCGTTGTATACTAGAGACGGATCAGACGTGTCGTGATGCTACACATCTTTTGAGTTGTGGTTCGTTGAATATTTATCTTATTTATAATAACAGATATCTCATCTTGTATTTCAACATATATTCTCTCATCACCATATTAATGCAATATCCAAGCAGAATTGTAATGAGGTAACCCCGCATCTACACATGTTATTGAAATCAAACCTACCCCAATTACTAAAACTACGTTTAATGTATTCTTATTCACAACTGTCATATACATACCCAGGAGTTGATAACACCTGTTTTTATGGTGAAGGTGAAGGCGGTTGGCGGTTGCAGTCGATAACCATAGGCATGCTCTTCCGTTTTTTAACTAAAGTGGTGAATTTTATGGGATTATTTAGAGGGTAATTAGTTAATGATGTAGATTTTTATTTTGATATAGACAGTATATATATGATAGTATATATATAATATAGACTAGTTGTGTCATCACCTATGGAGAAGTGCCTACTTATCAGGATGGTTTCGTCAGATACAAACGAATCATAGTTGACTACGTCCCTGACAACGAGCATGTAATAACATTGCGTATTGCCTAATTTAAATATCAAGACAAGATGAATCCGAGTCGGATCACAATTTTCGCATTCCAAATTGTCATCCGATCAACTATAGTGATGTCACGTCGTCACTGCCTTTGTTAGATTTGGTATGTTTTCATTTTCAGAGGACTTTGACTGTCCTGTCACCCACTTTAAATGTCACAATAGTTATTGTATTCCGGAGAGGTACCGATGTAATGGAGTGTTGGACTGTCCGTTAGGAGAAGACGAGAACAGCTGTGGTAACTATTGAAAAACAATAACAAATAAATTGGCGATGATCAGTGAGCTGTATATTCTATACTCAGATTACCGCCATTGCGGCCATAATTGGTTGAATATCAAGGGCAAATAGTGTTCTATTTACTTTCAATATTTGCGAAACGCTGTTTTATTACACGCCCTCCCCCCTCCCCAACCCTTCTCCCCTAGCACTGTGGTTGATGTTTCCCTTTTTTCTTCTTTCAGGTGACTATAGTTGTTCTTCTGGCTCTTATAAATGTCACGGCCAGGAGTCCAATGTATGCTTACCTCAGAGTCAAGTCTGTGATGGAGTCGTCCATTGTGATGAAGGGGATGATGAATTTTACTGCGGTATGGTTTATCAGGATGTTAAAGTCACCTACATTTATCGTTATATGGAGTGTATCTTTTTATTTGGATACACGGGCAGGACATCTTCAAACATGTCTTCAATCGGGGCAATAGATACCAAAACAGCATATCTCTTAATTATAGACTACTCTAATAAAGATCGAGATACCTTTCCTATATGTTTTAGTCCGTCTACAACTCTACATGATAACAAAATCTCAACGTCTCTATATCAAAGTTATGCACAATCATCATATTTAAACTTTAAGACTAAGCCACCCTATTAATTTGAAGAAGTATATGAAGAATTAAATTTGTTCTAACAATGATGATTAATAAATTCAGCTCATATTGCTATAATATCTAGTTACTAGTTAGTTGTAATCATAAACTTTGAACTCTCTTGTAGATGCTATTTGTTTTGATGGATGCTCCTGTAATGGTCTTTCGTTTAATTGTTCTTCAACAAAATGGAAACGAGAAGATGCAGAGGGTCTACCGAGGCAGCTGAAACAACTGTAAGAATGTAATAATGGATTTTTCTGTGACGCTTCTGTTCAATAACCCTTAATAATTCAGCCACCTTACAATGTACCGTATGTAAAGTATAATTAGTACTTCATTAGTTGGTGATTTTACGATAGTGGGGTAGTCATAGGACTTTTCCAAAAGTATTCCCCAACATTTCTTTAATTCGAGTCATTTATACAGACTACATTATATAATTTATACTTGTTTAATTCTATTCAGGGTATTAACAGGGGTAGAATCATCTGAACGACCCGTGAGAAGCGTGACCACGAATACTTCTCTAACTATTAATGAAACACTCTTCATAAGCCTCCAGAGACTGCGATTTCTACTAACACTGTGAGTATATAACGATACAAGGTTCTGGTTGATATGAGCTCGATGTTTCTGACTTATTTGTAATTGACCTACGACAATATTTACTGTAAATGTAGATTTCAATGTTTACATTCAACTCGAGTCAACATTCAACATTGCATATGTTTAATTATCTGTTTCAATATTTTGAAGAAAAAGAATTATGCTAATAATTTTAAATAAATATCACAAGAAGACACTGTTGTGTCTTCATTTAAAATTGGGGCATGATTTTGGCAAATTTTACATTAACTCAAAAACGTTTGGGGTTAAGTTTTAAGAGTTATACCGTATGTGTAGGTGCGGTAGGTGCCCTTCGAGAGTGGGAGTTATCAATCTGATCCATACCTCATATACTCCATTTACGGGAGTTAAAGCTATCTCTGGTATAGCATATTTGCTGAAGTGGTATTTACCCCTCATGTTACCCCCATAAACCAAGGAAATCATGCATGTTTACGGTATTTTATATTTTGTATTTGATACGGTATAATTGTGATATACCATGAATTATTATTTCTCTTTCCCATATTCTTGCTTTAGAGACCTGTCTTCGGATGGCATTGAAATTATTTTACCAGACGATTTTATCAAAAACACAAATTTGAGAGAACTGTAAGTATATACTGATCGTTAACCATGGTGATAGCTAATATCGTTTAGCTTACATCGTTACTTCGTCAGAAATACTTATCCGTGGTACATCGTCCAGGAAATAAGTACGACAATTGAACAAAAACATGCAAAATAACTTACACTTTCGAAAGTTGGTCTGTCTTCGTCAGAGGCGAGTGTGAGAGTGTCCAACTTTCACATAATGGCTCAGATAACGTCCGTATTCCGGTTAAAAGCAAAACTCGATGACCAGTAGTGTAGTTCAGTTTTACCCATAAAATAATAATCTTTCCTCTCTCCTTTTTTAGGACACTTTCGTACAATCAAATTTATTCCGTCCAGAAAGAAACGTTTACTGGCCTTAATAACTTGAAGTATATGTAAGTATTTTCTAAAGCGGTTATCAATAAATATATTTATATTTTCATAACAACACTTAGTACAATGGTTTCTTCTGGCTCATGGCAAGATTTCAAGTGGTCCACTTTAGTCATGCTGGTCTGGTCCCAATCTGTAGTAAAATTCTAGTCGGAAGCAACCTAATACCTAATTGCCCGTGGGCATGCTATTTTAGTACTGATACGACACTAGATGTTTTCGTAGAAGTAGAAAATCGATAGTTTAAATTAAGGATTTTTATTGAACTAAACTAAGTCTTAGTATTCCATTCGCACAGAAACTAGATATTGTAATAAATGTTACGTTTTTCTTTACGTTTCATTATGTCTAATTAGTATCTCTAAATTTAAATAAATAATTCTTGTATTGGAATATAACTGGAATACATATTGTTTTCTTTCTGGCATAATGCTGTTGCATGTTTTCAGGTAAGTTATTTGTTTCAATTTTGCCTGATTTTATCACATCCAAAAAGTAATGGGTACTATTAATATAGATGAAAAGTCTCACTTGAATGATATGAATGTTTTCAATAACAATTCTTCCGGAAACTTAAAATAGTACCTTGTTTCCTTTTTCCTTTGTCCATGTGTCACCAGAAAATGTGCCAGCCTACTGTGCAGTTTATGATGTAACTTATGTGAGAATCATATAGAGCTCGACTCTCGATACGACACTCTATTATAACTTATTATTTTATAAATATTATGAATTTTGTTTCCATTTATTGTTATTTATATGTACTGAACTGTAAACCTACGTTACACAACCATCCATTACATGCTCCACTTATGAGTCATTTATGAGTCATCTTAGAAATCCTAACAGCTTGCCAAAGTACATAATTCAACTGTACAGAAATTCTTATATATATCGTGCTGCTTTATTTATTCAGTCTGATCACTTAGAACCTCTAATATAAATTTATGTCTGTTTCTTTTATGTATTAACCTTTTAGTAATCATTCTTAACAACTAATTGTAATATTTTATATTATTTTTATATATTTTAAATGTATTTCGTACTTCTTTTTATTAATATTTTTGATATTTATACTGGTTTCAATAAACAACATAAACAAGTGTGACACGCATTCAGACAATTAATCTAATTGAAAGGAGATTTGTCATATTAAGTTTGTTAAAGGCGTATCGTATATGAAAGATGTATGTGCTTTAGTAACCAATTGAGTACAACACAAAAACGTGTACATTATTTCAGCATATTAAGCTCATTTAAGTTTTATATTTTTATTTAATAACGATTATGCTTTATCGGATTGTTATTCTTAATGTATATTTCCATAGGAATCTGATTGGAAACCCACTAACACAAATCGGACTACAACCATTTTTCATTCTTGGTAAATTAGAAACTCTGTAAGTATCATTTCAATGGAAGGATATTTAATTGTCACGAACATACATATTTGTCCCCAATTTATATATACTAGGTCATGTGGCCCAAATAAGTTGCATCTTTCCACGGTAAGACACATTTCGAAAATAAATCAACCAAAAATTGCACATTTTTTCATCATTTTGTCATGTCACAAAATGTTTCTAAGAGGAATTGTTCAAATGGATAACTGGTCTCCACGATCATGAACAAAATTTTTATGAGATCTAAATTTCGTAAATGCTGCAACTTGTATAATTAGGGGAAGCTATTTAACCATTCCTAACAGCGTTATATAAAGGCTAGTACCTCTCTCTCTCTCCTGATGTAAACTTGTGAAAAGTTATCGAATGTCTATCATGTAAGATAATACAGAGCTTTTAAAGGTTGGCGCTATGCTACTAGGCACGTCGATTATTTTAATTAACCCTTAGACTACCAGTGTTGCGATTTTCGCCTTCGTCCTCTATGGGCACATTCCGGGGTTACGTAATAGCTTCACCTGTTCACGGTCGGGTAACCCGGGTACATACGTAAAGACGGGTTGCACTGTAGATGTAGGCCGGTTGTCTAAGAGTTAAGCAAATGCAAACACTAAAATACGTAAACGCCCTCTTGAGCTCGAAAAAGGTAACTTATCGTTCAGATATTAACATAGCCTACTGAGATAAAATATCATAATATTTCGATACATTAATGTCGATATATTAACATATTAAGATAAATTATCTTAATATCTCAATACATTGACGTAGAGATATCAAGATTTGGATGATTTTAATGTCTAAATATCTTATATAATTATATTGGGATAAACTTAATATCTCGATATCTTGGGGTCGAAATATTACCGTCAATATACCACGATATATTAAATCTTGTATCGATTAGATCTCAAAATTAAGATATTGCGATCCAGGATCTGGAATATCTTAATATCGACAATGTTGAGATATTAAGATCTTGGCATAAATTATTTATATATCTCGATATTTTCATGACGTTATATATTGACAAAATGATTATGTCGCGATGTGTTGGATATCTTCCTGCTAAGATATCGAGATAATATGGGACTCCATCGAACGCTTTTAATTATCTAGATGGCATCTTAATAACTCCGTACTTCATACAGTAAGATTACTTCATATCTTTCTCTCGGTATAGGGAATTACAGTCAACGGATATTCAAAACGTTAATAATGACTTTTTCGTTGGTTTAACGTCTTTGAGAAAATTGTAAGTAGATTATTACGATCTTTTATTGACTTTGGAAAACTGTATATTGTTGAAAGTCCCAAAATATAATTTGCTCATATTACTATGTTACTGTATATATCATGGTGATAAATACACGAAGAACATTATATGTATGTACAATTCTAAATTTACATAGACGATTGCCTACATATCATTTTATAATTTCGATTTTATTTTAGGTTTGAATTTAATTAAATTTTATAGTGAATTTGCTCAATAAGTATATAAATAGTTGCAGACAATTCTCCTCAAGATGGATAGTCCACGGTTAACTCATATGGCATCTATACATGATTCAATGAACATTAGTCCACAAACAACAGAGACTGACCTTGCTTCTGGTCAAACACAATATACAAAATGTGACAACATGTAATTAATAGCGCCATGAACCAGTTATACATCATTTGACCAATCAGGTAAAATTATTTAAGTCAGCTGACCCAGAGTCGATGAACATATGAAGATTCTTGCATAAGGATTTGGATGGTACACTATGGTTGGGATGTATATACGGGGTAATTACATTATTTTCTAACACCAAGTACAATCTGGTATTGAGATTTTTCTTTGTCATTTTATTTTATCAATGTTTAAGTTCTTTTTTCGCCAGACATTCCGACAGGTTCTTCTTTTGCTGTTTGGTTTCTTTCGTTACGGAAGTCGAAGAGTGTACCCCAGAAGCCGGTCAATTCTCTAGCTGCAAAGACCTCATGAAGAATCGCTTCTTACGGATCAGTTTGTGGATATTAGGCTTCGCCGCTGTTCTTGGCAACGCTTTCGTTATCGTTTTGCGGATTTATCGACATGAATTAATCCCCACGGATCATCGTAATCCGACTCAATCTATTCTAATCTCCAACTTAGCCATATCGGATTTTCTCCTAGGTGTTTACATGTTGATAATAGCTGTAGCAGATTTCAGTTTTCGAAATGTGTATTTCCAATATTCCGATATGTGGCAAACGAGCGCCTTCTGTAAACTGGCAGGCGTTCTTTCTGTTCTCGGTAGTGAAGCCTCTGTATTGTTTCTGACGATCATTACATTTGACCGATTTCAAGGAATTGTTTTCCCACTCAGCTCAAAGAAACTCCGATTTAAGTCCACGTTGATGGTAGTCGGAACCGTTTGGTTATCTACGTTACTCATTAGCGTAATTCCAGTGATTCCGTTTAACTATTTTGGTGTCAGCTACTACGGCAGATCAAGTGTTTGTCTTGCACTTCCGTTAACAAACGATTTCCAGCCTGGATGGCTATACTCTGTGTTAATATTCCTCTTGTTCAACTTCATTTGTTTCATCGTGATGTTAATATGTTATGGTGTAATCTATGTCAAAGCGAGTCGTTCTATGTCTTTCCAAGGGGCGATGAAGAAGACGCAACAGAGAACAAATATCGAGGATCAGTTAAAAGTTGCGACCAAAATGGCGTTCCTTGTAGTAACAGATATGGTTTGTTGGTTACCAATCATAATCATGGGATTCATGTCTCTGATTGGTGCAGTTGAAATCCCAGATGATGTTTATGCATGGACTGCAGTATTTATTATGCCAATCAACTCTGCGCTTAATCCTTACTTGTATACAATTGTTGTTAATGCATCAAAAAGAAGAAGTATAATGTCAACAAACTCAGGTGGACCAGAAGGTAGTCACGGAGGGCAAGATGCGTCTACATCACAACAGACGGCCAATAGAGGTACGGTGTGTGAAAGTTATTGCTATATATATGAAGCAGACCCGTAACTAGGCATTCGTGGCGCCTGGGGCAAGGGAAAAGAGACCAGAAATCTTGTTTACCCCATAATTATGTGATATTGTTTACAGTAGCTTATAGCACGAGTTTAACGTGTGTAGACCTACAGATTTATCACCTAATTATGCTTAAACTGTCCCATTTGTCATTTTTAAGAACTTTAATTTGAATACAATTATTGTAGAAACAAACTAAAGACATCTTGTACGTATAGCAAAACTTGTAATGCTGCTAATACATATACGTAAGAAACATCTTGCAAGCTGTTTCCCGTACAAAATTGTCAAAGCATCATTGTGTAAAGTTTGACAAAATAAGTTTAGTAATAATAAAAATAAATATCATTCGTTCAATATCATTAGCTTGTCGTAGCGGCCGGTCACTCCCAAATGCTCTAATGTTTACAACTTACACTGTCTTAGACCGCGTTCCAATTTTTGCTGTCCGAATCTACTCAGCAGATACGCAAGTACGCACTAACATTCGTCTGGGCAAAGGCAAACAATTTAACCAAATATTCCGTCAAAATCTTCCGTCTAAAGAAGGAAGTCCATCTTCATTAAGTTGGAAGGAGAACCCTTGAAATATTGAAATAATAATTGTTTTATTGGTTACCGTGATTCTTTTCATCAATCAAGTTTGCGAAGAATCGCTTTGCACTGTTTGAAGTATCTACACAGTGGTAAATTGTTATTATAAAGTCTTTTCATTGTCATTTTGGTCACAAGAAATGTATTATAGTACAATTTGTACCGTATTTAATACCAGCATTACGCTGGTCTTTGCAAACAACAAGCGAACTTCCCTAATTAATTGAAAGATCTAAGTGAAATTGTGACGACATACGGTAGCTCCGAAAAATTACCAGCTCTTTTCAAAAAAGGAATATGTATAATGACTATAAAGATATTATGTATCTAATCATTCTAATGTCTACACCTAAACGCGATTTCTGGGCTGCATATATGCCCGAATATCCGGACGAAAGATGCTCTCGAAAAGTATACAGTATTATGTAAACCGTACACCTCTCAAATGGCAATATTAATAATATACCATATACTCACATGAATATGTTTAATCCATCAAAGATGGCGTTTCACACATTTTATCATTCTTTTCACAGATGATCCAATAAAAAGCGTAGGTGGAGAGTTCAGAAGACATCGAATCATACTGGCTGTGACGTCATCCATGACTGAACGGTTTTCGCTGTCGAACCACCTGAAGAAGGAAACATTGCATTTAACAGAACATAATAAACGTGACATATCAGAAGATATGAAGAAGGCGCTGGCTTTCTTACATGATAAGGGAATAATCCATGGTGAACTTAACGAGGATAATGTCTTAATTGATGAGGTAACTCGCCTTTCTTATCAACCTAAGAAGTTGTGTATGTTAACCTACTAATGGCTGAATAAAGCAATCATGATAGGTGACTGGACAATAATTTTATGGGGAAGGGGATAACACAAACAGGTGGAAGAAACTATTGGCTGCAATTAGTGGCATCATGCATTAGAATATAGGCTATATGCTACCTGAATATTTGGCTAAAAAATTGTGCTTAATTTAAACCGACAATACTTGAAGGATCAAGACGACGTTTCATTAAACTCTTAATTAGGCGTACATTGTATTAAATGTATACTTGCATAAACACGTGTTCGTGCATTATTTTTCATCAGCCATCTATGCGGTAACTCTCGTATATTTGTTTCACGCATCATTTCTACTGCCGAACAACGTTGACAAAATCAAAATTATGACGTCACGTGAAAAAACATCTATATTCTGCATTTTTTTAAATTTTGTTCGTCTGGGTTTACCCCACCCCCACCCTTATTGTAATAGGCCTACTTGTTATCTTGGTGTTGTTTTATTTTCCAGTTTTCCAACGGAGAAATGAGAGCATACCTTTTAATACCGATGTCCCGGTTGTTCCCAGGAAACCCGGATGACTACAATAGAAAGGGAGGCCACTCATCCCTTTACTCCAAGGAAGACGACAAGACAGCATACGATCAACTAATTATGAAACTCGAACTTTATGGGGGTACCTGTGAGACGTCACCTCCCCCACCCTGCCACTCTGTCAATTTTGCTTAAAAATTAAAATATAGAAATAAAAAAAAACACTGATTTTTTCGGCTGAACTCAAATGCACCCCACACTCTCTCCCTGTATTCCGAAGTCCGAACACATTTTCTATACCCATACCTTCCAAGAAATTCGCCTTAGATACAATGCTTAAATCCATATGAACTGATGAAGGAAGTTGACATGTATATATGGGTTGGTAAATTTGAAATGAGTTTTTCCACCCCTACGGTATAAATTCAGTTTAGTTTACCTCCACCCCTATATACATGTAAACCTTACAGTGAATCCCTTTAAAAGTCGTCCAACTCCGAATTCCTTTTTAGGGCGTACGTATAGGCTTTGAGTTATTTATAACAAAGTTTTAAAATGGTGCTTGCATTGTACGTTAGGGTCATTTCAATTGGTATAACAATTCATATAAGTATAAAGAATGAATAAGATCAACGCGGTACTGCAGTCTGTAAAATATATTAGCAAAATCCGACGTTTCGGGTGTAGACCCTTTGTTAAGGAAAATTAACATAAGTATGATGCGTAGCACCAACACCGTTAAAGATTAATAAACATTAAATTAAACAAGTTATGTATATATGCACGTGTAACGGATATGGGTTATATTAACCTGTCATAGCGCCATCTATTCCGATTGCGTTTCTGATCGTTTGTTCCGGCTTGTTTGGCTGCTTGGAATACGCTGAACTGGTTCGGTGCTCTATTTCTTTATGAACTATGGTGATATCTGAAGCGTACAGGCAGAAACATGGCGGTAACAATGCCACTTGGAATAATATTGCTTTGATGACAGACGGCTGCCGGGTAAGCACGAGTTCATATGGATTCCTACGGACCTCAGGACCTGTCGAAATATGCGCTTGTGTTGTGGATGTTGATGCTCAGTTTTTTTCTTCTGGTTTTACTAACTGACTAGTAAAAGTACTTTCAACAACTGGTTTAACTTGTATTTTAACTACGGTATAGCCCTATAATAAATTTACTGCTTTTCATTGTGTCCCTAATTTACTAATAAACTAGTAAAATTACTTACACTTAACGGTTTTACTTGTATTTTTACTACTTGATTGTGATATAATATTGTCTTTTAATTAATCATACTAGTTAAATGAGTAAATTTACGAACAATACTAGTGTGACATATTGAATGTATCATTTTATTCTTCATAAACAATCTAAACAAAAGACAAATCACTGGAAAGGACATATTAAGCTAATCAGCAGTTAAAGATATAATAAACAACATTTTTGGCAAGAACCTTCATGTTTTCAAGGTAACACAAAATAAACCTGCAAAGCAATGTAATAACCATTAGTATAATCAAACATTTTCAGATTATGTACTCAATCATCTTCTAAATCCATAAATTCTTAATTAAACTTGTGTTTTGTACTGATGTCCGAGTCAAAGAGTACTTTATGGAACAAATGGCTTCATAGAGCAGCAAAATATCCAGTTAAAGCAACCTGACCTAACGTACTTTACCCCTCCAGTATATCTAAGTATTAATTTAGTATATTTATTATTTTCCTCGACTGTTGACTGACCTTTGACATTTGAAGTTTGCACCCCAGTGGTTAGTATATAGTTAAAATGTGTTCAGGTTGTGCCCTACTAATTATTCTCCCATTGACTCACACACTAAATTCGTTATTTCAAATGGCCGCCACGACCTTGTAGAAGTTTTCAACTGGCATATGGCACCCATCAGGTGATAGCTGAAGAGTTGGAGAGTCATGGCCTTTATGAATTTCCATACCATG
>JAODAF010489255.1:0-14388 GCA_027574765.1 Molpadia intermedia
GCTACTAGGCTACCGGGTTTACAATTATAATAGCATTGGCTGGTTTATAGTAGCATTGGGCTACTAGGCTACTGGCTTTACAACTCCAGTAGCCTTGGCTGGTTTATAGTAGCATTGAGCTACTAGGTTATGTACTGACTTTACAAATCTAGTAGCCTTGGCTCGTTTATGGTAGCATTGGGCTACTAGGCTACTGGCTTTACAATTCTAGTAGCTAGCCTTGGCTGGTTTATGGTAGCATTGGACTTCTAGGCTACTGGATTTACAATTATAATACCATTGGATGCTTTATAGTTACAAATCTAGCTGCCCAAGCTTGGCTTTTAATAGCATTGGGCTATTATGCTACTGACTTTACAAATCTAGTAGCCTGGATTGGTTGTTGGCAGCATTGGGCTACTATATACTGGTTTTACTTGCTTACTTACTAGCTTCCCAAGCACTAGTAGTCTGGGCTGTTTTTTGGTAGCATTTGGGTTATACTGCTACTAGATTTATAAATCTAGTAGCCTGGAGTGGTGTTTGGTAGCATTGGGCTATTATGCTACTGGTTTTACCAATCTAGCTGTCCAAGCTTGTTTTTGGGTAGCATTGCGCTACTGGCGTTACAAATCTAGTAGTCTGGGCTGGTTTATGGTAGTGTTTGGCTACCAGGCTACTTATATAACTACTATATAAATCTTAATGTAGTTAGTAGCCTGAAGTTATTTTTTGTTAGCATTGTGCTACCAGACTACTGACCTGTGAGGTTAGCTTTACAATAATTTCTTTTGAAGTGAATTCAATCTTCTTTAGAATTAATGTTTATTATTTACTGATTTTTACATTTTTTTGATACAAACTGCTGTTAACTGACAAAATAATCCCAGCAACAACTGATCAATCATCAATGTTTGTTTTTCTCTTTCCAGGACATGGCCCCTTTTCACATCTCTTTGATCAATCATTTTTACCCCAAGTGAGACCAGACTACACAGAAAAGGTAAGAACCACTTGATATTATACATCGACACGCTAGCCGACCAAGGGGGTGGACTTTTTGCTACTTTGGGCAAGTTTTGTGTGACCTTTGAGATACTCCAGACATAAATATCCCATTGATGTACCATCCATATTTGGTGCATATTGACATATATACGGTCATTACAGTGTATGTACGGGTTTAAGATTCAGACTGGTAAAATACATGTACCGTATGTCATTCTAGTAGAAGTGCACTGCGCTAAGACAAACACAAAACCATGTGCGTTTATTAGGATATTACTGATTCTCAAAACAGGTACAGTAGTGACTATATTTAGGGCTGGGGAAATCCGTGATCGCGAAAAATTACATAGTGAATTTAGTTTAAGCCTTTATATGAGAGCATAAATTCCCGTTATTGTTACCGCTGTGACTGAATGTAAATATTTTATTTCTTGTTGTTTTTACTTTGTAGAGGCACCCATCGGCTTAGGCATACGTGACATTTACCCCATAGAAAAGATGGGGACCGGTGTTTCAAAGATTTAATGAACAAATTAGATTCTGAAATCACAAACTTTTGATTTGTGTGAATTAATTGCGATCCAAAGAAAAAGATCTGATCGAACATACACACTAATGCAATAGAGGAATGCTATTAATTTGTCAACAGTTTATGTGTAGATATTTGTATAGTGAAATTCCATTGAAGGTGTTGCAAGTTCTGATTGGTCAATTACCTCAATCAACCTGTGGTCATCCAAAGAATGAAAAATGCGCACTCGCGTAAATATTGCACACAGACTGCCATAGAATGAGAATGTATGCACGGTCTGTGTTGTCTGTGCTGTTTCATTATTTCAAGTGTGCTATTATTAGGGTATTTAATAAAATGGAAAATTTACAAACCTATTTATGTGCTACTATTAGGGCATGAGCTTCTATGAATACGGTATATGGATTATAACAAATAAGGATTTTCCACAAATTACAAGCAGTAATATTCTGTGACTCTTTAGACACTTTTCTTGTTTCTTTAAGCCATTGCCACATTATGTGTAACATATAGTTCATGCATTATATTATAGACATATCGCCTTATAATTGTATGTACCAAGCAAGCTTTTCCTATGTTTTGATTTAAAGGTGGGGGCACTCGTAGCTTCACATACAGAAATGTGAAATTTCAGATGACATTAAAGTGGTTCTCTCTGGTATAGTTTGCAATCTTTTTCAGAGACAAATTTAGAAACCTTCAATTGGCATATCTGGTTACTTAACTTGCATTTACCAAGCCGCTGTGACTTTAACCCATCGTCTATCCATCTATATAACATAATGTGTCTGTGTCATATTACTCTATAGGTTTCTACATGTGAAAAGGCATTTACAGTATTTTAAATATATTGAATTCACAGGTTATGACGTTCTTTCAAATTTTGCACATTTAAAAACAAAATGTCTTGAAATATTCACATCATGTTCTTTATATACAGTATGTGTAAAATATATGTATATTGTAATAATCCCATAGCAAAGAGAATGTTATTACGGAATTGATTTCATAGGCAAAACCTACAACATGGATGAATTATTCTTATAACATGAAATGTTATTAGAAATTTGAAAATTATTGTTTTAAATAATGTTTATGATCATGTTGTATAAATGTACAATTTGTATATTCTATAGTAAGTCGTCATGATATCGTTTATCGCTGAATGGATTTTCTAGGCAGGAATTAACATTTCAGGGATGTTGTTAATTAACGAGACAAATTAATATTAAAACTGGAAGCATAACAATCTTCAAACACTTTGGAGCCCATATATTGCTTTAATTAAATTGAATAAAAATATGTTTTACTTACATTACTAAGGCCTTTTCCGTAATCTTCTGCGTCATATTTGCAACATTGTAAGTTGAAATACAGTTCTTAATTGACATGATCACATTGGATATACCTGTATGCACTATCTGATATTGCATACTTAGCAAGGTGCATACATGTAAGCGATTTTGTAGGCGGGAAGGATGACAATTCTTTATGTTGTTTTAGGAGAAAGGAAACTGATCTAATGATATCAATTGACTCTACAAACACATCATCTGACCTTATAAACATAATGTAATCATTTAGCTAAATATATGATTATTTACCAGGTCCTTACATAAACAACCTGGGTATGTCTTTATAAGGAACTCTAGGGCTAAGGACTACAAGGTTCTCTTGGGAATAACAATCTTAGCAGCATAAAGTGTTTTGTATCAATCAAATGTTACAGTCTCGTGTATTTGTAATTCATGTGAATAATTGTGATTGCATTGGGTGAAATTAAAATTGTCAACTTTTTCAATTTATAAGTGCTTCTCCTTGTCCAATGTTAATAAAAATAAATAAACTTCAGGAAATGTTGTTGGTGCATAACGGTTTTTGGAATTTTTTTGATCTTATGCCAAAGACCCAGGAACATGTGTGATTATGATGGTGTGTGTGTCTGTACACGTGTGTGTTCATGTTACAGCATGCTCATAAAAACGATATCTCAATGCAAGATGGATCAATGTCATACTTGACAGGTAAATGCATGGTGATGTGTAGATGGGTCAATTGTTTTTGGTATACGTCTAATGCATATTAATGAGTAGGTGATGCTTATTGCTTAAGATAAAATAATTCTTATACATTTCTTCGTTCTTGGTATAGTGATATTAATTGATGATAGGCTTGTGCTCATTTTACAATATATATGCAGTCTTCTTATAACCATGAGTAGGCAGGGCTAACAAGTAATCCCTTTTTTATCATTGCTTGAACTAAAACTGAACTGAAACTGGTTACCAATGGCAGGTCTGTTCTGCTTCAATATTCAGACACTTGTCAGAATTATGTGGTATAAAGTAATCCTTCATGTTTATGTTAATAGCTATAATTAATCTTCTCCAAATGACTTTGGTTTTCTGGTCCATTAAAAGTGTATTTATAATTTGTAAGTTTGTAACCCCCCAGATAGATTCTACCTTTCCATGAACATTTAATAGATATTGTGCACTATTTTTATTCTAACTAATGACCTCCTTTGTATAAATGGATTAGTTTATTTTCTCTATGTTTACTTTTGATTGGTTTAAAGTATTTCCCCCTAAGTTTAATTAAACTAGCTACCACTGTCTAGAATAAGTGAGATCCGGAGTTTTGTGGATGTTTTTCAGAAGAGATAAGATTTGAGATGCAGAGAGATATGAGCTGATATTTTGAGAGACAGAAGATCTCATGAACTCTTGACATTATTTTACTATTATCAATATGTAATAAACTAAAGGAAATAGAAAATATAACATTTCTACTCTATTTTGGAGACTTTTCTACGGCCCCCGAACCCACACAACAATAAGCATTACTCTTTATAACAATATAATCAGTGCTAAAATTAATACTTAGGGATATTTTTCTTACAGGGGCTATATTTGGAATCATGTGGACTCTTTTGAGATTTTTGTCGATATAGCAAATATTATCATTAACATGCTGAAAGTGCTGTACAGTAATTCTCCATTAAAGTTACAATACGAATCCCAGTGACATTAATGCAAGCAGTAAAAGATTGATTAATATTTACACAAATATTGCCATCACTCAAAAACAAGGTGGAAGGAAGCATGTGTAGTTGTTAACCATAAAAAAAATTATGTTTCAATCAGAAATTCATTGATATTAAAGAACCTGAATTTGTCCATCATGGTGTGAAAACTTCTTTTATATATTATAATAATATATATATAAATTAATCTCCATTCAACTTGAAGTTCATGGGTTTATGGTGTAAAAAACACCCATAAATGCAAAAAGGCACATCACCATTGATATGATGCCTGCCGAATGGATCCATATGTAAAAAAACATATGAGCAAGGATAATAGATGCATTTTAAGCACTAATAATAATGTTTTAAAATATAGAACATTATTTTAGTTTTTATTATTATTTTCAATATTAACAATGCTGCATTATTTTAAATCAAACTTTAAACTTGGTGTCTGACTCGTCCAACCAGAAACTTCACAGTCAATATTTCTGGTCTGAAAGTAATCATAATCAGCCTAAAGCAAATTCTGGTCACGGTGATCAGTGCTGACTCGATTCATATATCACAATTGACACAGGAGTGGGTCAATGTGAGTCAATTGCTAAAATGAGAACTATATTGGCAATAGACCTACAGTGTACTAAGTGTAGTGAGATTAGCATTTGAATACAGTACTTAGCATTTTGTAAGCATAAAAAAATTGTGGGTCACTTCTGTGACTGTATATAGTGACTCATATCACAATTGACACAGGAGTGGGTCAATGTGAGTTAATTGCTATACCGGAACTATACTGGAACTACAGTGTACTAAGTGTAGTGAGATTAGCATTGAATACAGTAGCATTTTGTAAGCATAATAAAAAAAAATTGTGGGTCACTTCTGTGACTGTATATATTGACTCATATCACAATTGACACAGGATTGGGTCAATGTGAGTCAATTGCTATACTGAGAACTATACTGGAACTACAGTGTACTAAGTGTAGGGAGATTAGTACCATTGAATAGAGTAGCATTTTGTAAGCATAAAAACAATTGTGAGTCACTTCTGTGACTGTATATAGTGAATCATATCACAATTGACACAGGATTGGGTCAATGTCAGTCAATTGCTATACTGGAACTATACAGTGTACTAAGTGTAGGGAGATTAGCACCATTGAATACAGTAGCATGTTGTAAGCATAATAAAAGAAACAAATTGTGGGTCACTTCTGTGACTGTATATAGTGACTCATATCACAATTGACACAGGAGTGGGTCAATGTGAGTCAATTGCTATACTGAGAACTATACTGGAACTACAGTGTACTAAGTGTAGATAGATTAGTACAATTGAATAGAATAGCATTTTGTAAGCATAATAAAATAAACAAATTGTGGGTCACTTCTGTGACTGTATATTGTATACTGACTCATATCACAATTGACACAGGAGTGGGTCAATGTGAATCAATTGCTATACTGAGAACTATACTGGAACTACAGTGTACTAAGTGTAGGGAGATTAGCACCATTGAATACAGTAGCATTTTGTAAGCATAATAAAAGAAACAAATTGTGGGTCACTTCTGTGTCACTCATATATCACAATTGACACAGAATTGAGTCAATGTGAGTCAAATTGCTATATACTGAGAATTATGCTGACAATGGCCTACAATGTACTAAGTGTATTAAGATTAGCACCATTGAATACAGTAGCATTTTGTAAGCATAAAAAACATTGTGGGTAACTTCTGTGACTAGACTGTATATTGGATCATTTTATATAAAATGTAAGCCAGTGAAGTGACTGTGGGTACATCAATCAATGTATAAGTTTGATACAAGTGATATAATATTTGTGCTAGTGCGATGCAGTTCAGTCCACATATTTAAAACAAAATCAGTTTGATTTGTAATTGTCTTTTCTTTTCAGCATGAAAAATTGTCTGTGGATATGTTCGAACATATGCTGCAAAAGAATAAACTCCGAGAGAAGTTCAAAAGGCACAGGCTCGACGAGAGAGACATTACTTTTATTAAAGAACAGATTGTTGGTGCTGGACCAAGAACGGTATGCAGAATTTTTGTGTAGTACTATTTTCAGATCCATGCTGGCAGATTCGTTCAAAGTAATAATGGGCGATCGATAGTAGGGCACTGTAAACCTGATAAGTTTTGAAATTTTGTTATTCTCCCTTATGTAGTACTGACATCATTCTACCCATTCATTACGTCTTTTTGTATTTGTTCAGGTTTATCTAAATATTAACTTCAAATTACCAGAATTTTACCTGCAATATATAAACTTGATCTCTTCACTGGTAACTCGATTGCTGCAGTCCTCTCCCATCCAATTATACTATTCTGCCCTCATCATGCTCAGTATTGTCGTTCACCATTTTGCTATATTTCCCCATTCCTTTCTTATTTTGTTTCTCTAGGTGAAAGCTGTGCGCAATTATGTGAGTGAAGAGGGCTCTTCAGATCTTTCTATATGTCAGGGAGAAACGCTTACAATAATCTCACGGGAGCTCAAATGTTTTTACTTAGTCAATGATGAAGGCGAGAAGGGACTAGTATCACAGTCATTGGTCAAGGTTTGTTTTTCCTTCATACATATTAAATAATTTTAACAAAGTTTGTTTAGATCAGCCTTTCTCAGAATTAACGAGATGGTGTCCGGCATCCCACTATCTAAGCGTAGCCCCACCATTGATTAGGGCGAAGCTTAACCTTTTATACAAGCACCTGAAATATTTAAAAGGTTACCATTTAAGAAAAAACAAACAAGACTGAATGTTCTTAAAAGCTTTTTTTGATCCAATTTTGGTGGAATTTCTTGCTTTTTGTTTCTGTTATTTTTAATCGCTACTTAAAAATCCCATGCGTCCCACCTTACACAAGCACTATTCATAGGGTCCTGCATTGTTTTTAACTCAACAAAGATAATTAGTTTTGCCTATGAAAGAAATTGTCTGGTTTTGGATATTGTTCTTTTTTTTATAAGGTCCTGTTTTTATGGTGACTAGGCATCAGGAAATAGTCCATTGGAATAGAATAGTTTACTGACACTAGTATTGGGTACAAGATTCAAATATTCCCACCCAAAAAAAGTGACAAAAGAAGACCATTTTAAGCGATGGCACCCAGAGTACTGATGTCGCATAGTACAACCATTATTAAGTTTAAGATGTCATAATCGAGTATTGCTTAGCACCAATATGTCTTAAATTCAGTTATACATAACTGTGTTACAATTTCAGTGCTCTAACCTATTTCGCATATATAAGTGTCTATCAAGATGATGTGTTTGTTGAATTTGCCGAAGTATCTATCAATATGTTGCATTTGTTGAATTTGCCGAAGCGTCTATCAAGATGTTGTGTTTGTTGAATTTGCCGAAGCGTCTATCAAGATGTTTTGTTTGTTGAATTTGCCAAAGTATCTATCAAGATGTTAATTGTGTTTGTTGAATTTGCCGAAGTGTCTATCAAAATGTTGTGTTTGTTGAATTTGCCGAAGTGTCTATCAAGACATTTGGTTTGTTGAATTTGCCGAAGTATCTATCAAGATGTTGAATTTGCCAAAGTGTCTATCAAGATGTTGTGGAATATTGAGGGCACACATAATCAAGCAAGCATATTTATCTAATGTAGTGCGTGTCTAAATGCGGACAAGTTAAGCAATGTGACGTGACCTCACTGCAAGCCATATGCTCAAATATTTTCTGGTGCAATTTCAGATATGTTTGCCTGAAATTTGACATTGAAATTTAACATGTTTAAAAGGTTGCATGTGCTTCCCTGATGTATTATTGTATGGTTGATTTGGGTCCTCTGGGTTCTAGAGGCCTCGGGTACTGGGTGATCAATGCCTTGGTTTTGCTTATGATGTATCTTGGAGATCCAGAGGCAATAGAGAGAAAACACAATAGTATCTGATTATAAAAGTTATTATTGTTTCGTGATTCCAGTTCCAGATATTAAAGTACTTAAATTCGCTTGCGATAGAAAAGAAGAGAACAAAGGAAAATTATTCTTTAGCCTTTAGTATATCGAAATTCAGAGTTAGGGGTTGTGGCGATGCTAGACAACCCAGCTCTTGAATCTTCTGAAAGCATTTCATAGTACATGCACCAAATTAGTGTTAGGAGCAATGGGGCTCTGAGTTTGGGAATAATATGCTGCTCTCTGATTAGTCTTCGCAATGTCTGATTTACTAAAGGCAGACGTCTGGTTTTCTGCCATTGACGCGTTATCTCTTCTCACATACACCATCCTGTCGGTAAAAGATCACTGGCCACTGGTCTGTGTTAAATACTTGTTCAAAACAAGAGCTTAACATAGAATATCATTACAAACAAGCTCTATAATGGACTGCTTCTGGCCGAATTAAAAAGAACCACTGAATATATAGGGGTTATGAGTAAGGTTAGGTATTATTACATGACAGTTGCTTTGAAGCCCTGTACACCCAGCACCCACCTGTAGGATTTCCAAGCACTGTCATAACCTTAGTCAAAATGATTGTTTCATAATGTAACAACAAATATATTAAACAGAACACAAATATAAAATTAATTAATAGCCTTATTTCATTGTTTTATCTTTTCTTAGGAAATTTGGCCCTACAAGGGACGAGATAAAGACAAGAGTTTCTTGTACGAGATTGTAGCAAACAAACGTAATGGTATAGATGTCGACAAGTGGGACTACTTTGCCAGGGATAGCCTTTACCTAGGAATTTCAAATTCATTCGATTGGAGGCGGTATTTGAAGTTTGCACGAGTACTGAATGAGCCGGATGGGATGCAGATTTGCACCAGAGATAAGGTAGGTCATTGAGGAATGGTATGGTTGTCAAATTGTCTATCCTTTAAGGGAAGGGGTCAGGGGGTAACTGGATGGCTGACATTAACTTTGACAAACAGGGATGAAGGTGTTTTATCTATGAACAATAAAGTAAGACGCCACTGCGTATTCAGATGCCGGAAGCTCAGGAAGATTATGATGGCGTGTGTAATGGCTTGCTAGTTATTTATTAGAGGTCAAAGTTCATTTAAAGCCAACACAGGTCAATGAGTGAAACCTTGTATTCAGGCTAATTCATAAATGTCAACTTAGAATGTCATACATGATGTGTGGGCCCTCTCATAATGAATAGGATGAAGAACATTATTAAGTTTAGTAGTCAAACACTAAAACTCTTAACTCATTAATGCCAACTTGCAATGAATTTTATACTTGGCATGTTCAGTGAAATTTCTAGTTACTAACTGAAATTAAGTCATTCGGTATCTATGTTTATATGTTTATATAACAGGAGGTGACAAATCTATATGACATGTTTCATACGAGATACACTCTCCATAGAAGAGCATATCAGCACAGAGTCAACAAGATTCTTGAAGCAATGTAAGTAATTCTCTTAGACTGGCTTTCCATAGACGTTCACATATCAATTTTTATACGGCCCTTCCACAGGCGTTCACTGTCACTGTTCTCCTTTATTCACGTTTCACGCGTGAATCAAACAATGAGCATGTTCATTGTTTGTGACATGACACAAGGTGTATTGCAATGCATAGCTTCATTTGCGTACAGGTAAAAACTTTGATAGGACATTCGCAAATACACCTGGATCCAGATGATATGGCGGTACAATCGATGGAACTCTCCCAATATGCTGCGCAGTTGAAAATGTTCACGACACCACATGGTTTGTTTACGTTTTCTTCTCCAGAATTAGTAGCAGTAATGCTAAGGTTTCAAAGAATCTATTAGTACTAACCAATGGACAGCATGAAGTGAACTGAAACATAAAATTAATAAATTCAATGGAAAGCCATGCGTGACACGTGAATCGTGACACATGGATTTCTATGGAAAGCCAGCTTGAAGCCACCAGCAACTCAGCTTACTGATTGGGCTGGAGATGGTTATGATAACGGGATGTTTGTGTTAGTTTACACATTGCTTGATAAACCTCGGCTTAATCACCAACCATTGATCACTTTGCATTTAAATCCCAGTTTATTAACAATACTCAGGATTGAAGATTCATGATCAGTTTATAAACTTTGATTTTGGGTTGTTAAACAATGAATTTTGCTTGATAAACTGGGCTGACTTGACCAGCCTTTGATAACATTGCTTGCCATTTAACAGAGTGCATCACACTACTCATCTGGTAACTGGATTTGAAGTAGTAAAGTGTAATAGTTGGAAATTATTTTGTCAGAGAAAATATAAAAAGATCCAAATATTATTGTCCATTTTGTCATTTGAAGCACTGATATGTTATTGATCGAATTGTTGATTGATTAATCGATTACTTCCTTTCTGTCTTCAGGATTGTTGATGCTCTTAAGGAAGCTAATGATTATCTTCTCTTTGCTGGTACTAATGGGTGAGAACAAAAAATGTCTTTTATTTAATTTAATCATATAAATCTAACCAAATGATATATATACATAAAAAACTAATTAATAAATATTAACTTTTGTTTACTAAGTTAATATGTACATCATGATTTCACAAATTCAGACTTTAGTTTATCACATATACTACAGCCCGATTTTTCTGTAAGCTCATACCGGCTGGTCTGTCAATATGCCATGTATGCGATCTAATTGCACTTGTTTAGGATTCTTAATCGTTTAGCAAAACCCAGTAGGCCTTTAAATTATTCATAAGCATTTTGAACACAGCCAATAAGAGTGCACCCTACCAAATGTTTGCATAATGCTACTGTATACCATTAACACGTACATTTTCTATCTGTGCTTGACCTTAGTTGATCTCCAGTTTACTATTCAGAGCTTGTTTAGAAATTAGCCAACTATTTCTGCTATTTGGAAATTTATCATAAATCGTTAGATATTAATATTTTAGGATGCTATCTACATAAATTGAAGTAAATATATGTTCTTATTCATAGTGACATGAAGAAAATGTCTGAAGCCATTGATGATATGGAGGCATACACCAAACTGACAGACCATGTTATGTGGATGATTCTCTCGAGCACAGATGAAAATTTAGCTAAATCCAGAGAACTAATCAACAGGATTTTGAAGCGAGATCTCTTTGTATGCATCGGCCAAACCCAACTGAAGCAAAATGTGGTGTCTCAAGACACGCCGATTAAAATGGTATGGAACATTAGAAACATTTATTATTGTGGCTAAGTAGTTTTAAATTCATTTTAATAATGTAGTTCAAAGGAAATAAAATCAATTATGTGCAGTGGTGGTGCCTTGTTTTTTACCCTCAAAATCAAAGCTAGTCAGCTAATTACATATGCATATATGTAAATTAGGAAGCCTTATTGTATATGAGGCATGGAAGCTTTAAAAACGGCAGCATGATTGCTATTGGAGAGGCTGTTGTAACATTGTATTATTAGGAGATACTCCACCTATTGATCTAGCAATAGCCTGAAGGAGCCTTGTAAAGCTATAATAATTATGTTCATTAATGTCAGTACTAAATAAAACTTGATAAAACTTGTAAAATATTTAATTTGTTTGTCATTTCAGGTTTCCCAGCATATTGATGTGAATAAGGACACCGCAGCGAGAGAAATTTATAATAGATTGTCACCTGAAGCCAAAAAGAAGCTAAAACAAGAGGACATAAGCATTCATGTAAGTAAGAAGATGTTACAGAATTAAACGTTATTGGAGAATCCACAGAGAGTCTAGTTAACAAAGCAAGCTTCTCGCTCATCATTTACATTAAATTACATTTTTATCAAATATTCTGCTGAAGCAGTGGGAATCCTTTTTGACTGACTGTTAGGTACCTGGGTATTCTGTAATCAAATGCCCCTTGGCTCAAGCCATAGGCTTTGGGGGAATTTTAGATTTTATTTCCTCAATTTATCCAGAGGATTAATATTTTTATATTAATATTTTATATATCAGATTTACCTTAACAAAAGATGACCATGAGTCAATTTTTAATAGTAAAAACACATAACTTTGGTACAAAGTCTGTTAAGGTTTCATGTATTAGTAAGTTTTAATCATTAACCGACAGAATGTTGTGACCTGTTAACCATTTATGACATCTATTGACAGCCACACTGGCCACTCCTGGGTTTTATATGTAATATTTGTTTTTTCTCAACATAGATTGCCAGTTTCAGCTATGGTATGGGTGATAAGGATCCAGTAAAACATGTGAAATTCTATCCAAAATCTGACCCGAAAAGTACTGTTGAAATCAGCAAGATAATTTTAAGGGTAAGATGGCTTTCTGTTTTTTGTACAATTATGAATATAAAATTATGAATTATGAAATTAATTGATTATCATCTATATCTAAGGACATATTTAAAGCTGCTTGACCAAAAGGAATTATAGGATTTCTATCGTGCATATTTAGACGAGCAAGATACGACAGACGCATTAAGTCTTTGAACCTCAAGGGTAAGGGTAGCCAAAAGTAAGAATTTACTCGTATTTGGTATGGAATTGTGGTTAATAGCAGGTACATGATGATGTGTGTTAAATTTGATTTTATGCATATTTATGAGAGGCGGGTCTTAAGCACATTTGTGATAACAAAAGAAATACATAAACATATTCTGTACTACATTATTTGGTCTTGAGCAATTCTGTATTGGTCTTGAAAGTTTCTGTAATGAACAGGTTGATAAGACCCATAATTACCCATGTTTGAATGATGGAAGATTAACTGTATCTATTGAAGCATACTCTAGTCTTGATACTTTTCCAATTCATTGACCTTCCTCTTGCTATTAGTTTTATTCAATTTCACAAAAACTGCAAAACATAATGAGGCTAGCTGTAATTGGCTTATTATTGTGTGAAGTGCCCGGCTCTCTCTTGAATATTGAGATGGGCTACATCGGGAAAGCAGCAGAGCTCATTACATAATACATACTACATATGTAGGCAGGCACACAATGTAACCCATCTGACGAGCCAAGCCCTTATTTATTGACTTACCTCAACCAACTAAAATTGGAACAAACTGATATAGTGTGTCTGGTCAGACTGGTTTTAAATTATTCTTTCATATTCTTAGGAATCGATGGCTCTACCGAGGCAGTTTTCTGAACGATTCTTAAGGTTATGTATCAAACAGAATGACGAAGAGTCTTGTGAATGGGTAGCTGATGCATTCGAAGAATGGTGCATCGATAAGCAACTGACAGCAAAGGTGAGTTAAACAGAACTGTAGGGCTTTCAGGGTCAAAGAGGCTTGAAGAATCAATCTACATTCTTGCCCAAACATTAGATTGGAAATTAAATATATGATATCAAGTAAAGTGTTCGAACAGTTGATTTTATTGTAGATGGGATTTGTAGTATGGAAGGTATACAAAGTTGGGTAAATGCTTCTTGATTGTACATTGGACAAACTAGCTTCAGAAGGTAACATGTTTGGGGTGCTTCACTAATAATATGCTTTATTTACAAAATAATCCTTTACACCCCATGGAGTCAGTTCTGCCCTACATAGAAATCCTTTGGGAAATGGCCATTTCCCCGTGGGATTCACAAAAATCCCATATGAAACATCTATTTCATGTGGGAAATGATAGCAAAACCCCGAAGGAATAGTTAATTTCCTACAAACAAGTTTATTTTCCCATAAAATCCCCGTAGGAAATAAAAAGAGTTTACGGGAATAACCAAAATCCCATAGGAAACGACAATTTCACATGGGAAATAATAGTAAATCCCGAAGGAAATGTTAATTTCCCACAAACAAGTTTATTTTCCCATAAAATCCCCGTAGGAAATAAAAAGAGTTTACGGGAATAACCAAAATCCCATAGGAAACGACAATTTCACATGGGAAATAATAGTAAA
>JAODAF010490366.1:0-14380 GCA_027574765.1 Molpadia intermedia
TTGACACGCGCATTCCAAAAAGAAACACAACAACCCCGCCTGGCCCCCCTACATGTGTTTTAACCCCCCCCCCCCCCCCCTTGTCACTAGGAGTTATTGTATTTTTAATATTTCGAGTTTCTTGACCATAACTGACCTTCGGTAACTTTTGTAGGTGCCAAAAACAATAGGGCACGCCTTCTCACTACGACGGATATATACACGGAGTATAACTTCAATCCAACTTCCCCTAGTTGAGTTAGAGTGTTCCCAAGCAAGTGTCCCAAACACACACACACACATGTTCCAACCTGAATGCATATAGGATCATTTTGCTAAAGCAAGGAACCAAAATATAAGCCGTTGAAGGTTCTACAGATACTCCCAGAAAGTTAAAAGAATTTATTCCAAAAATAAAATAAAAGGACTATAGATGAATGGCTCAGTGATGACTATACCGACAATGACAAACACTACGAAAGGTATATTTTTATATACACATATACCTATGATTTACTTGCAGATTGTTGTCGATATTAATGAGAAATTCGACCAAAGTACTGGCACCTCGCCTTTATGGACAAGGGAACGATTTTTTTAATATTGTGGAAAATTGCATCTGAATGAATTTCTCATTAATATCGAAAAATCTGCAAATTCCTTTCGTGATAAATATATAATTTTGAAAGGCAGAGGTTGGGAATCTTTAATGTTAAAAAGCAGTTTTGACACCACCGGGATTCGAACTCGGGACCTTCCACTATCTTAATGTTTTGTATTCTTGTTCGTCATGTGACAGTATCTTTTGTTACTACATATACCTTCGCCTGCATATATTATATATCTACACATACTTATGTGACGAGGACGAACCATATTGGAAATAAAATACCAGTACTTAATAAGATCTTTTTTTTACCGCGTCAGCACGTATGTTTAAAGTAGATCTGTGTTTTATCAATAGAGTTGGAACATATGGCTTTTACGAAGTTTCGCAAGTTTAGTTTCATCCACGCCTCAGGGACGCCATATGGTGAGTACATTAAGTATAGATATGGACTAAACCATCCTTATAGGTAAACATATATTTGAATTTAACTCATGATTTATTATCTCTGGCTCACTATCTGTTGCAATTATTTGTTCTTTGGGCATCCTACCCGGTCCGTCTGGACGATAGGCAGGTCACATACTTATAAGTTATGACGACATGTTTAGCTAATATAATTATGTTAATACGATAAATACGTTAGGTGAATATATTATGTTGTGTTTGTTTGAGTAGAACACTGTGTGATGTCACCAATATACAATACAATCTTTTAGTAAGGTTATGTACAGGATAAAATAACGTATATAGTGTTAGTACGTCAAAGTACCATCTAAAGCAATATACATTTTATGTTGTCTCATATTTAATATAGCGATTTACAGACACAAAATGGGTGTTTCTTTTACGATAACATAATAATGATAAATAAGTTATGTTACGTGAATTCGATATTAAATTGTGACATGGAAAATTATTGAGTTACTTATCAAGAGCATCGTAAACCATCTACTAAGTTTTCAAGGTTTATGTGAAGGATAGGTTATATTAACCATTGTAACAAAACTTAAGCGCCCATCACTTTGACATCCGCCCACTCTATGGTCTTAGCTCAGGCTACCTCACTAATTTCAAGCCAACATGGACTGAAAGGGAACTACTTGTCTAATTTGACAAAAGCGCTGTTGTGTAGGCTAATATATAGGCCTTTCTCAGAATCGATACTAATAAAACCGATTACAAAAACAGTACTGTTTTCTCATTGTTTTTGCTTTTATCTCTAAATTATTGTATATAATTTGAAAAAGTTGAATAAATAGAACATTTGGGGAATGGTTAGATATATCGTGAAATGTGACAGTTGTCCAACGTCGTAATTTATTGAAGATGTAAAATCGATCTTCATACCAAATCAAATATACATGGAGCTGTGAACCATGTCTGAACTTACCTATAGATCGATAATTGTATTGAATCTTCTGCGTTTAGAATTTCACCCTAGATATCACGTACGAGAAGGTCCAATTTTTTAAAACGTTTTTATGTTTTTCTCGGTATATTGCTTATAATCTATTAATGTATGACCGATATATAAGTATTACCTCCCAGACAACGACGCCCAAATACGCCCCTTTACGTTCAATCTACAGAATGAAACAGCAGGGTACCAAGAAGGTAACCCATTCACAGTGCGTGGCCCCTGCTGAAGTGGATCGGTAAACCACTATCAGACTATGTGATGTAGGAATCATGTAAAAATGTACGTCGATAGATATTTTATTGAATGTTTTGTCCATCTGTTTATTGTTTCAACAAAGCTCTCAAAACAGGAAGTATCCAGTGTATAGATTTTCAACGTTTCCTCTCTTGTTCAGTTCTGGGAAAGCCAAGAAAGCCATTATTATGTGTCAAGGAGTCTTTTTGGAATTGTTGAGGTATTCGTTTATTCACAAATGAGTGAAAACACAAATGATATCTTTGAAATATCCACAGAAGTGAACATTACATATAAACCAGAACATAATGGTGCGTAGTGGTTCTCATGCGTTGAAAGAAGTATATTGTATTTTCTTAAAATATTTATTTATACAACTTTATATTATGGGCTATACAGCGTACATTCTACCACTGGACACCACCCAAATTTCCAATTTATGAAACAAATCTACTTGCTTATAAGCTGAAATTATACAAGAATTATACAATAAACTCGAGTTCTTATTAATATTCATGGTGTATGCATACCAAACCCATAACAGAGCACATACTACACATGACCTTAGTGCATTTACACTCATCTTCACTCAGCATTCCCGTCTTAGGATATCATGACAATAAGGTGTTTTATAGCCTATTTCTATCTGCCCTCGCTCATCAATAGTTAATGCAATTAGGTTTAACCTGCATACCTCCACTAGAACAGATATCACAATGTTAGCTATCGTTCACCATGATTTAATTGTAGTTACTACACCTGTACGTATTTAGACACACAGTCACTATATCATGTATCTCGATCACAGTTGTTGTTCAAAGTTCTAATTTAAATTCGAAAGAAGAAACATTCCTTACGTATTTTGATCAACGATTTTATTTTTTTATCGTAATGTAGCAACACAATATTTTAATTTAAAATGATCCAAGCCGCATTCGCATTAAAAACACTTTTTATTGCTACTAAACAACAGTTTAAAGTTGATCAAAATCCACAGGCTTCACTGTCATTGCTTAACCGCAACTATCAGCGTATGGACAGAAAACAAACACAGTTTTGTCGTTTTAATACTCCCTTGTCATTGATTGGCCTTCATTGTACTAAACTAATTGATTTGGTCTCCTCGAGATCGTTATACAGTTTCATATAATGTTTATGAACCATAGCAACTTCGCATAACATACCACCTCCTGTTTTGTTCAGCCAGCTGTCAGTAGAATTAATATAATACCAACAGCCACATATAAATTGTAGACTTGAAATCTAACCTCGATTCAATCTTAATCTTAATTTTGTAGAGTTAATAGGTTTTTTTTAATAACTGAAGCTTTCAATCCTGTAAGTTAAATTAGGTCAAAGTGACCGTACTTCATATCTTTTGAGCCAGAAGTAAACGATGGTTAATTAAACATCCCCAGCCATTAGATAATTGTTTTAAAAAAGGCGAATGCAAAAAATACACAATGTTGCTATTTGGAATGTTCAAACAACCTAAATTTTGGATTGAGGATACTATTAAATAATGTGAAATATTCCTCTGCAGGATTATTAATTGGATGCTTCATTCACATATACTGACCATTCCCTGTCGGCTTTGTAAACCCAATGCATTGAATGCCTGTTTCTCTTATAACGACACACTTTTGAAAGGACTATAGAAAATGAAGTCTAACAAGTTGAGGATGACTTGAGTAAACACAGAGAAGTCACGTAAGCATGAATACTGTAAACACAAGGATAGCGAGCAATAACAAACATGTAGAAGACTAGTTGTTGCAAACACGTTCCGTTTGAATTGATGATGTAACCGCTCTGGCTGCATTATCAAAGTAGTATAATAATGTTATTTTATTTATGGATGTTTTCAATATTCTAGCTCCATGACAACGTGCAACCCAACGCAATTCCTACCCATTCTTAAAGAATGGATAGGCTATACGAGTTCACATTGTGTTGTTACGTTCACAATCGCACTGTAGATGTATTTCGCTTCCCGACCTTTGAACTTTGGGATCAAATAAAGATCGCAGATTCTTCGTCGGTCGTGCTGTCATTATTAATCTTAGAGAAGTCAATATCAAAGGTAGTGAAGAGATGAAGCTGTTCCTATCGCTACAGTGACATCAAAGAGCAACTGGGACCTCGTGTAATGTCACCCTTGTGAATCTATATACCGTAGAATGGTATGATACAAGCGACTGTTCAGCTCAACCTTAGTGTTAACAAATGTTAGGTTGTAATTGTCACGTACCATCCCATGTGGCGTTTTGTCTATATATTGACGTAATAGTAGTATGATGTAGTCTATATTCAGTACATTGTGGTTTGCCAAGTATTTCAATAACACGTCCCTGGGTTAACTATACTCGATGAGAGTGGATGGCAGACATAAGATAACAATTTAAGGCACGCGGCATGGGAACAGCTAAGGCATACTATCATATACTGTTAAAATAAAATAAAAAATCCTTCCAAAGACAGTTTTCTCAATATACAATTTTTTGGGACCTCAAAGGGTAGGCTGAAGTACTTTACAAGCTCGTCCCCAAGGGTGATTCAAAGGTCAACTTATGCTCTACAAAGCTAACATTAAGTATTTTCAGCCTAGCCAATCGCTGGTAGCTCATCAGAGATGAACCAAAGCATAAACATATTTGTGCCAGGAATACAGAAAGCTTAAAATAGCCCAGGCCTACTCACTTAAGCTTGTTATGTATTGTCTCTATGGCTGCATATTCACCTTGGAATTATTATTTTGTGGACATTGGTTGCAGAACAATATAATTAAACTTATCTTCGCAAGACACACATGGAATGTACATTGTTTTGTATGAAAACATGTACGTAAATAGGGAAGCGTATTATCGACGTGGATGTGCTACCAGAGACGTGCCTCGTATATAACGCTTTAAAGTTTGAAAATCATATAAATTCATGCCAAGGATTGCTATATATTAATGGTCATCACAGCGCAAACCCAAAAGCCAACACCAAGTTGGCTTGCAGGTTAGAACAACATGATAAGCCACGGCAGCCAGGCTCTTGATGACACTGGGGGACGGCAATATACATTCCGTGGCAATTATTGCGTTAATTTACATAGCAGCCGGGTAGTGCTTGCATCACCTCTCTTAATCTATTGCTCGGAGTTTGTTCAATCAACATTGTAAACTGTGAGTAAGATTTTGCAAATATTTAAAAAAGTGGAACCTGCTGCCTTCTCGCTTGGTTCTCAGCATATGAGATTGGAGTAGGGTATCATAGGAGACGGCCTGACCGTTGTGGCCATAGTGGCGAAATGTACATTACAAGACCATACCGGTCAAATACGCCAATTAATGTCTCCATTGATTTACATACTAAAGTTTTTTTGATGACATGTGCTACCCCACATATGAAAGCTGATGAGGTGTATTTTTAAATTTCACCCAAATGAACCGTTGACCGTTTTGAGCTAGAATGGGAGAAAGTAGAGAGGTAGGTCCACCCCAAAAAATCCACCTGCCTTCGAAAATTCCTGTTCTACCGTGAAATTATTCTCTACATATCAAGTAAAATCTCCTTCAATGAACAAGATCGTTACAGTATTTGTACTTTGTCCTCTTCAATGTCCAGTGCAAAAATAGAAACATCTTTTCTGTTAACCTATAAAAAATCATCACAAATATTTTTTTAGGAACTTTTCCTGAGGGAGAACAATATGGGCGGTTGAACACTGAAGCTAATGGGGGTGTGGTACCTACCATGTCCAATGTATATTGTATCGAAGTTAGCAATTAAACGACATAACTTCCCGGGTCTCTCCGCTACCTCAGCCTACACGAGACTTAAATACTTTGTTTATAGACAGTAGATGTGCATGAGCAACTAACCTATTAATACGCTTATGCAAGATATAAAGTCTCATTTATACATAAAATCATCCTTATGGGGTGTGTCTACTGCAGGATATATATATCAAATAAGGATCATATACCACATAAACACTACATATTGTAATCACAATACTATTGTATACAGCACAGGCCCATACAAAATCCCACTGTGCCCAACAGTTCGTTTGATATTGGTTAAATAAATACAAAATCATACCATCAGTTGCCAACCGCAACATGACTAAACTTTTCAATCTAGCTCTTTGGCAAAAAGCTGGAGAGGAAGGATATGGTCATACATTCCATAGCGTTCTCTGCGTATTTACTCATTTACCTTGTGGAAATGGACATGACGACACCCTAAAGTCACTACTTGTGTAACAGTACAAGCCATCATGTGATGCATGAGAGAATAAGATAGCATCGTGTGGTATACGTACATAGTTTAGCCTCAGATAATCAAGACATTGAGTTATTTAACGGATTCGTATATGAGAACTACATGTCATAAACTTTATCGATCGGCTTATATGAGCATGACACCAAGTTGTTTAAAGTCACCTCGAGAGCTAACATCCCAAAATTGTAATCCTCGGCCGGGTTGTTTCAATTGATTCAAAACCATCTAAGGTATATGCTTAAGATCGTTGAATATTGGTCTATTTTATGGAATGGAATGTTACCCAAGACACGAAACCTTTACAATTTACAACACGGATGGGGTCAGTTTACAAGCTGACGTAGGTTAACTCGATACGATCAATATCACAAATACCCAGAACAGGCAACAGGAGAGTTGAGGCTTTCATATATCTATATCTTATATCGGCGTCAAAAAATGCAACGTTAAAGTTGATCGCAACTTGAAAGCAAAACAAATCATTCGGCGCCTCTTGACTTTTTGCCTCCGCCCTTAGCACATTGATATACGGTGATAGTTGCAAATAAGAAGAAATGAGCTATCAAATTAATTGAAACATTACCTTAACAGTCATATTCAAATGTTAAAAATTTGTCAATATTTCTAATATTATTGAGATCCGTACAATTACTTAAAGAGGTAAATGCGTTACATTCATCAATATCGTGTATAAAGTGCCGAACGATGCGATAGCGTTAATGTACAATTAGAAAGTAATGTAATTTGACATCGGTTCGCTTTCATATATCTATATCTTATACATCGGCGTCCAAAAAATGCAACCTTAAAATTGTCCGCAACTTGATATCAAAACAAACCATTCGGCGCCTCTTGACTTTTTGCCTCCGCCCTTAGCACATTGATATACGGTGATAGTTGCAAATAAGAAGACGAAATGAGCTATCAACTCAACTGAAACATGAGCATGGCAGTCATATTCAAATGTTAAAAAAATCTTTCAATATTTCGTATTATACGTCTCATATAATAAAGGTGATATTTCTAATATCTTTGAGATCCGTACAATTACTTAATGTGGTAAGTGCGTTACATTCATCAATGTCGTGTGTAAAGTGTCGAACGATGCGAAAGTGTTAATGTATACAATTGGAAAGTACTGTAATTTGACATCAGGCAGATTTGTTACCATTAAGTTATTTTCTGATTCCATGATGAGTACATCAGTAATAAAATTCAAGATTCCATTAGGTTAAACCCTTCATGTATAGGACAGTTACAACAGTGCACATCTGGATCGATGATCGATCACAAATCTCGAAATTGCATGGCCTAATGCGACATATTAATGACATCATAGCATTCGCGAGATATTTTCCTGTCGGCCTGCTAAAAAACAGGGTAGCAAGTTTAGTTTTGAGGATTACGTAAGCGTGTAAAAGCGTGTATGCTTTTTGCTCTCTCTCTCTCTCTCATTGACAGACAAGCCTCAGGAAGGGGTAAAGAAGTAGAAAGAGACCTTAATAATAAGCTGCTTAAGTACAACGCGACATAAAAGTATCTTTTATGGTTCCCTCTGGTAAGGGGAGGACATCATAGTTAAAATCTCCAACGAATTGAAATGATAGGAACCATCCTGTAATAAACCGTGAAGGAAAGTAATGTTGTACTTTTGATTCTAGTATAAGTTAAAAATTATTAATAACATCAGGCTATCAAACTACCGTCATATTATATGAACAGCCTTTTAGCGTATGCAAATAATTGTTGTTGTTAATTTTAAAATCAAAATCATTCCAAAATAATATGACTACTGTAATTGCTATTGATATTAACATTATTAGCATTACATTGACATGGGAACGGATGTTCAAAATTTAGAAGGATCATAATCGAAGTATCAATGTTATACCTTATGTTCTATGAGTCCTTATGTGATTTTGTCCCCAACGTGGCCGCAGCTCACATATGTGTTAAACTTCCTTATGAATAAATTGTTCCATAAAGGTATGTTGTATGACGCAAGCAAATAGCAATTAAATTATCCATTGCCCTAATTATTCTAGAGTTTGAAAAACTCCAGGGTCATACAGCTGTCGGTGAGACAATAATTTCATTCATGAACTGTTTTAGATATTTATGAAGGCCACGTCCTTTGATTTAATAGAACAAGAAAATAATTCGACAATAAACCGACGGCTTGCATTCATCAATATTCAAATTTCTGTAAAATGACCCACATCAGTATTATAAATTTTCAGGACTGATACAAAAAAAAACACGAGTATCAATAATGAATTAAAGGCATGAGTGAATGATATGCAAATGTGACAGATATTGAGTCTCGGTTTCATGCAGGGGTGAAACAAGCATAAGACATGGTGGACAGATATACCTCCACGGAAAGGGTTCTACGTTTTTTTATTTTGCCATTTAAAAATCAATCCAGTATAGGCCTATTTTCCTCCATTGTCAGCCGCCATCTCAAAAGATGTTGATAGGGGTTTTGGGTAAAGTTACCTTTTCATGCCGCACATCTCGAACACTGGTGAGTTTTTATACATCACAATACGGTGATTTTGGATAAATTTTTGAATAAATTAAAACAACGGAAGCATCGGGGAGGGAAATAAGGCTGTAGTCCCATCCTTGACTTAATGATAATGATGTATGTAAATGACATAGAGCGCTATGTCACTGTATGCATTTATATCAATATGTGTTTACCGAGGCGTGTGTGTTGTCTTGATGTTCAGGTGTGATACATATACAAGGTATGATACACAATGCAACAGATATATATTGCCAAATGTGGTCGAATGAAAATAATGATTACGGTTGTTTGAACGGTTCTACTTAGCTAATCAATTATGACGACAAAGACGCTGATCTTTTTACATGTCTGCAGTTCACTTTAAATCAGCGTGGCTTCTCAAGTAGCTTGTAAAATGGAAATGTGATCCTTTATGAATGTGGAACTTGTCTTCTTAAAAGGTTTCCAATGAAGTAGACGTGACTATAGCCTGGTCACAACAAACCGTCAAAATGAAGAACAAACATAAATAAGCTGCTGATTGAGCGAGAACCGAAGTTTAACATGAACGAACAGTGTCCATGACATTTTAATGACGGATTCTTAATCCATTACATATTTTCTTCCATTGAGGTACTTGGTAAACATTAAGGTATGTAGTCTCTGCTCATAAACCTTGCTATATAATAAAATGATTCACACAACTTGAGATATTGGCCTTCTGTACGAGATTATCCTCTCAATATAAAAAAAGTCGGTCATTTACTTCAAAACGGAAATTCACTAACGTTAAATAAATATAGTATATAAGGTGCCAATGGTGTAACTACTGTATGGGAAACAGAGGATACGCGCCCTCTCCACCTCTTATCGGATTCTCAGGAGGTTATTTATCTCAAAACATAAGAAAATCTTAAACATTCGAGCCAAACGTTTAAGTTTTTTTAAGAACCAGGAAGGACAATGCCTCACAAATGACCCCGTCAACAAAAAACTGTCACAATGAGCACACGAGTTATCAATGATATTCTTGACAGCATTTACACAACCTGAATAACAACACTTAAAGTCTTATGTAGCTTCTCTGACCAATGTTTCGCCTCTCTTTATTATAAACACAGCACTCTCACAAAATGATAAACGATCATAACCATGAACTATTTTAAAATCCTGAATCAAATGGCCACAATTCGTGTCAAGCTCAAGGATCTTAACTGGTGCCACAAACATTTTACATCAAGTAGTGATGTAGAGTTAATGTACGTTCCTGAAATACGATTTACATTGCTATTTGAGTACCGTATTAATATTACATATATAAATAATATTTAAAATGTGATAATTTCCGTAAGGCCGGAAATGGGTAATTACTTCACCGGATTTAATCACAAACGCACATTTCTCGGGAACCCTTTTTAACTATAAAATATGCAATAAATCCGAAATGTGGCTTCCTACTAAGTAACATTGTGTAATATTGATCAAATTTGCAATTATCAAGATGTATTTCATGATATACAATGGGTCTTATGTGATGATACTGTCTAACTAATAGAAAACTGATTACCTTGTAGGTTGAGACTTTTTACATGAATGTGAAATACATTATTAAAAAAGCGAGAAAAAAGCACAGTTCATCATTCCTTAACGATGACGTCATCTCTGATAGACGAATAAGATAATTTGATTTAGTCTCCTTAGTACAGTTATAGGTGATCATTTTAAGGTTTTAGTGTCGAGAAAAACGAGCTTTTCCTCCTTCATATAACAAGTCTTTTACTTGAGAGTATTTCATGCGGTGGAAGAACTCTAATTAAGTTTGATTATATCTTTAAATTTATTACTTATTTTAAGAGAATCAGTCGGTTTTTACATTAATCAGAAAAACATGTTCAAGAAGCAACGTTTATCTATTATTGCTTAAGTGAAAACAGTAAAACTGTTCCTTCTAATATACTGAAGAAAGCACAGGTTCAAGCATAACAACATTGAACAAGCCGCTTGTAGATCAATATTGCCCGAGAAGTCAAAAGCAAAATTCAACTATTATTGAGCTGTATAGATGTTTGTGATTTTGCCGCCCATAGAAATGACAAAAGAGGTATAGAAGGCTCTAAAAAACTCTCACTAGCGCATAAAAAGGAAACCACTTCCAAAATAGATTAGAGTGACGCACTTCTCATAATAAAGACACTTACATCATGTGTAATTCTCATCAGACGGCAGGCCACGTGTCAAACGTTTGCATATAGAGATGCTCGTACAAAATATAAAATGCCTTGCAGACTTGTCTTAAAATAAACTTTCTTATATTCGCTGACGGAATTTGCATCAAATTCAAGTTCACAAAAGAGCAATTGGATCATAAAACCAGATAGCAATGAAAAGAGATAGCGTAAAATCATTTCACAATATATTCAGTGACGTATTATTCCACCGAGACGGAACTGAATGGTAGCCAGCCTTTATGCAGTACATATATTATGGTCGTTGTGTGAGTCTTGTCAATGTTAGCACATTGTGATCAGCGCTTTGTAGAAACATCCAAGATAATGTTTAATTATTACTCATACATGCGTAAAGAGAAATTCTAACGTGATTCCAAATGGGCAAAGTTACGTCCAGTGAATTAAACAACGTAAATTGAGGACCTTTTGATTACCATGAATACTATTTTCATGATCTCGATATCGATATACGTATTATTATCTATTGCCAGTGCAAGCGCATTCAAACTCATATGGTTCCTAGTATCTTCGTACAGAAACTCGATGCGGTGAATGTACTATATCGAAGTACAAAGATTTGACCAAATGAGACGTACTCTGCATGATACTGTATTGTTTTAGTGAGTCTTCTTTACCATTAATATAAGTTTGAGATTTTGTTTGAGATTTTCTCTCTGCCAATGTTGTTACAGTTGAACGACCAACCGAAACAAAGTAATTTGATCTTTAAATTATCTTTCGTTTGAGACTAATTTAAGTATTCCCTTAAGCAACAAGAAAAAAGGACAGTAGGTTATAATTAAGGTTTGACTGAGCATGAACTTTTACCCTGGGTTTATCTCGAGTGTTCCTGTAGACATGAAGTTAATTAAGTGTTATCTATTGAAGGCTCATACAGATGACGTGTATCAAACTCGGTGAACTAATCTATCATTCTAACACTGAGAGTTTCAATTCAATCTGTCGTCAAATTGTTATTAACAATGTTGTCATTAATCATTCCAAATGTTAACAGCTCATAAAACTGGTCCTCCACTTCGCACAAATTGCACTTAGGTAATTAGACATTTTATATCATTTGCGCTCTGATTGCATGGACGTACATGAATCGATTAGATGATAAGCCGTGCACATTAAGATGCAATAACAGTGTTCTTAATTTACCCTAATGGAAAATATTTTGCTTCCCTTTTTCGCTTTCACAGATTATATCTGCATTTAGATTTTGACTATTTCGCTAAAAAACGCAATCAACAGAGCTATTATAACTTCTACCCATGACCACTTTTATTGGGTTAAGGTATGATCAATGGCGTTGGACAAATGCTTCATTTTAAACTCTGTCCCTTAAAACCCCGCTCATTAATCATTTTATTCCAATATATGGGTTCGTTTGGGTCCCAAGTACATTTAAGCTTACCCAACTCTTCAGCTAACAATTAAAGTGACAACAAGTACTTATAGTAAGTCTAAAGTCTAAATTATACTGTACCATATCTCAACGTTGTACGGACGTTATTGTAATATCAATTATTGATCGTATTCTAGTATATATAAAATAAAATAAAACGGTACTTAATTATAATTATATAAATAAACTAATATTGAAAAGTTTTGGATATCATATTGAAGCATGTAAACATTCTTAAAGCATTGCACTGAGTGAAGATTACCAGAGTTTTGAACTTCTGTATAGGTCTGCTTTGTTTGTAAAGGAAATTTTGAAAATTTGTTCTTAATATTGTCATTCTTCTCATATTGTAGTTGATCTGATATATTTTTATATTATAATATTATTTAAGTTGATATTATTTTAATATCTTTGATTTAATTTTAACAAATAACACCATACAGAAACAATAATTAATATAGAATATGTTTGAAATGTATAATAGTGTATACAATAAAATACCTTTTTTCTATAAAAGGGTGTATATAGGAAGACGGGTACAGTCCGTTTGAGTGACAATAACTACTTTACACTCTAATTTTGCATACACGACTCAAGTTATTATTATTTTTCTTGGGATATAGGGTGGGGAAGGAGGGGACATTCTTATGTGTCCCCCGTGGTTACGGCCTCGACCAATAATATGATGAATCTTCGTGGAATTTCAAATTTGATTAATATGAGGGACAGTTGTGCATGTACAGGAGATTTTTTGACACATGTCATGAATATTTATGAATTGACACACAGTATCTGGAAAAATCCAATACCCTTGTAACCTCATGCATCGGCGAGTATATTCATAATGTGTATGGTGATGATAGTTTATAATATAAGAATATGCTCACGTGTTAAGCCCATTCATAAGTAATCACCGCAGTACATATATTAGAAGTAGATGCATGCATGGTCAGGTTCCCATGTCCGTTCCGCTTAGCGAATGGTTGTATTTATCTTTGTTTCATTTATGTATCATTGAATTCAGGTGTTTCTATAGCTAGCTGCCGGTGGTGCGGTGTTGGGTCGAAAGAATAGCATGTACATTGAGCGTCGTGCCTGTGTAAAAGTTTTCATATCATATTATATATACACTCAAAGTTTAATACATTTGGGTTCTACTTGAGGTCTTCATTTATTTCAAGATTTAGCGATATTTCTTCCGCCCTATAAGATTAGTACTCATTATCTCAATATCATATAACAGTATGTACACTCTATTCCCCCTTTATCATCTCATTGGTAAATTGCTTTAACAAGGTAAAACATCCGTTCAGACACATTCAAGAGTTTAAGGTCACTGGTTAAGTTGGAATGTCTTTATCGTGTCGCCAATTCAAGTGGTTTGGTTGTATGAACTAAATCGCTCCGTCGTTCTCTGCATGTGTTAAGTCTCCCCTCTCGAAAAAAATATTTAAGAGTGAAAATTCTTATCAAGCTCACTGCATTCTCTCCACAACTCACTCTAGATGTTTCAGCATAACTTTAATTTACAAGATATTCGTCTTCAAGTCGTAAGCAATATAGGCTTACAGTACATTTTAATCGTAATGATTCTGCGCATAGAAGGTCTAATGCTAATGAGATGAATATGCAACATTCATTCATACTTGAATAAAATCCTTCAATCTGATTGGTTCATTACAGTCAGGTGACCGTTGATTATCCTACGATA
>JAODAF010491476.1:0-14376 GCA_027574765.1 Molpadia intermedia
GGAACGCCGGGACGAAATAATAAAACCGGAAGATTTTTTTTGCTTGCCCCCCTGACACAGAAAGCTGGCTGCCTGCTTCACAGTGGTTTCCGGTGATCTAGGAGATATTTTTTTCAAAAAAAATCAGCTACGCTACGCGCCAACCGATGATGGCGCTTCGCTTAGATAGTGTAATAAACACATTTCACCCCTCACCTATAGTCTGGCAACGGGCCTGATTATATTTCGACGGCATATAAAAAAAATAATAATAGCGGACAGAAAATTCTTGATCATGATTTTACTTTAAACATGCCAAATACTGCACCAATTTGCATCTAAGCACCCTAATTATTCTTAGACCCTTCCCCCACCTCAATAAACAACCTGGCTATGGGCCTGGACATTAAGGATAAAACTCATCTTCATATGCAAAAATATAATATATTCCTTTCTGGTTTAGTTTAGACCCCTTATTTGCTACTGTATCATGAAAATCAGTGTCACGTGATCTTTACCCCTAACAAATACAAAATAGTACACTATATTACAGCTTAGGTCAAATATCACAGACAAGGTTAAAATAACCAATACAACCTTAGGTAAATAGCATCTACCACACTAAACTTCATATATCTTGAGATGTTACTGTAATTATTTAATCATATATAACAGCGTATTTCGTGAAAACGTACGACTTTGGAAGATCAGAAAGTGACGAGTCGATGAAACGTTCGGCTTCCCCAAATATGAATTAGCGCCACCAACTTTAAAAAGGTTATTGCGTTCTGCGCCCACACCGTGTGTATTGTTTATGGTTTCTTTGTATACAAGTATACGTAACGTTTGTTATTGCAGGGGTTAGATGCGACATCGTTATCAGTGAAATCAGTGTTAAATACAAACAAATATGATAGATGCCACTTCAATGTGGCAAGTTATTATGTATTTTGTTTCTTGTCTGTGTAAAATAGACTAGCCCAAGTGCACAGAAAGTTTGCAATACACTACGTATAACGTTGGAAGGAGGTATTACGTAATGTGGTATGTGGGAGGTTTGAGTTTGTAAAAGGAAGGTGGTCAACCATAGTGACCTTGTATTCTGCTATGTAGGTAGACGTTGAGTAGGAAATTAAGCTGTGGTGCTGGTTGATTTGTGGTATGTTTTCTCTAGTTGGACCGACCCAGGTAAATTAAAAAGAAAAGAAAAACAGGACCGGGGTTCTGGGAAGTGCCTGCAGGTGATTACAGTAATGTTGCGATATTTGTAGTACGTTTAGGCAGGGTTTGAGCCGTATTAACGTGGTCAATTGGACCACCTTATTTACCCGTGAAAGTAAATCGAGATTAGCTCTAAGATTGCCGTTTAATGAAGGAAAAAACATAATATGAACGCATATTTAACTACATTTGAGAGTTACGTAGTTACTCAAAGGTGGAACACTGGTGATTGGGCAATAAATTCGTTGTTGAGTGAAAAGTGGCTGATGGCTTATTTAGTTTTTGGCGGTCAATGACGCTAGGACTACAAAAAACAGGTTTATTAAAGCGCTGAAATTAAACTAGAAAGGAGTTCAGAAATAAATTTCAAACATGTCTACCGGAGTTTCGCAATACAAGAATTAGTGGTTATCTACAACGACGGGTAGAGTTATCGGCTAGTACTGTACAGGGTACTATGCATTTTTCGTTGCTTTTAATTAGAATATCTTATTTGAAGACAAATAAGCTCATAGTAGTCTTTTAATAACATTAGGTCTAAAAATATATGTATGACATTGATCGAACACGTTGTTGTTAGTGTACGGTGATAACATATTTAGCCCCACTCACTCATGAATATTTATAAAATTGAAATGCAAGTATATGAATAGTCTATCTGCTATAGGCTACCTCAACTAACATTATCGGTTGCTGCATTATCGGCATTTTTCTACATTATAAGGTTGTTGCTTACATTATCGGGAATTGGTTTGCTACTTTATCGGGTTGTTGCTACATTGTCGGGAAATTATTACATTATTAGTTGTAACAGAGCTGGTATATGGTGGCGCTATTTATATATGAATGTAATCATATGCTATGTCATGAAGATGTAGATGTGGTAGACTCGACTGCATGCACCAATTGATAGATATATATTGATAGATTACAAATCGGCGATAGCACGTCTAGGGTGCCTACAGTCTGGTTTGTTTTCTACCAAATACATAGTTGTGACGTCTACGCGAGAGGCCCATTACGCTTTGCCCGTTTAGTTTGCATATATGTCTGCATGCACGTGCGTTCTAGCGAAGTAGGTCAGCTGTCTAGGTCTGCTACAATAAAGGAATTTGGTTTTAATTTTAAATTTAAAACACACATATTTAGTAACTGAGGGTGTTAGCCGGAATAAAATCGACCGATCACAGGGCTCCATTTAGAGATATTTTCGAATACGTCGTCAGAAATAAAAGATTTAACCTCATTTTACAAAGACTTTAAGCACCATGGTCATTGAATCCATCATCCCCAGACATAAATGACGCTCAGAGGAAGAAGAACAATCTTAAGTTCCAGAAACAGAAAGGAAAGGGGGAACTATCGACTAGAACTCGATTTTATTGAAAATGTGGTCATCTTTATACTATATTATGGGTAGCCTATATCATACGTTATTAACAAAATATTGACAATTCCAGTATTTTACATTATATTTAATTTATCCATTAATATTTATGTGATATACACACACACACAAAAAAAAGCATCTATCACTACGACCAATATATACACCTAATTTACCATCAATTCAACGTGTCGTTCTTGAGATACCGTGTTTGCAGAATCAAGAAAAGGTGTCTGTGGCGTTACCTCTCATTAATCATTAACAGGCTCATGTTTTGCACTCTAACCATTCTTCATACTGCTATTATATCAATATCACCATAGTAAACATGAAGAACAGTAGACAAATATTTACCAAGATATTGACATGTATAGAATTTTATAGTTAGTCCCATCACTCATTACTATTCATGAGATACTCAAAAATAGACGATCTACGCACTATGAATAATATGGTATATACAAAACGTTGACATCAATTCAACTTGCCATTATCATTTTTACAAGCGTGAATCCTACGGCATTGGAAACAAAACTTGCCACCACCCCTGTAAAAGGTTTCTAAATATGTATGCTTGAAAATCATTAATCCGGTACCGGTGACGTGATGGTATTTATCGGTTTTTCGGTTTTCGGTATTTTATAGTGTTTGTGGCGCATATTGATAGATTACAAATCGGCGATAACGTATTAGGTGCCTACAGTCTGGTTTGTGTTCTGCCAATTGCATAGGTGTGACGTCTACGAGACCAGCCCCATTACGTTTTGCCCGTTTAAATTGCACTTACAGCAACTTTATTTGGTATGTTCCAAGACCTGCCTACGGCATTTGAACCAAAACTAGCCATCACCTCCAAAAAAGGTTTCTAAATATGTATGCTTTTGACATGATCATCATTAATCCGGTACGGGTGACGTGACGTATTTATTGGCTAACTTTGAGGAATTATCTATACATTTGTTACCCAAGTGATCGAATAACCTAATCCACGCATCCATTAGATATGTTTTGAATATCGTGATGTGTACATGGTTTCTTATGGCAGATACTTAGCCAAAATTCGTAAAACCTTCATCTTGAAAATTGTATCTTCAGTCACCTTCTCAAGTGATTGCTAAAATATGATTTATGTGTTTAGTTCTCGCTGATTCAAATGCAACTGGGCTATGAGTCCCTCACAAGTAAGGTACATAACTTATTTTGTAATTCAGGCCCTCTCCTTAGTTATGGTTGCGATTCAAATGTGGTGGCGCTATTTATAAATCACTGATATTAATATAGTTCGTTATAATCTATGTCACAATTATTGAACGAGGCAAATACTACACTGCAATAGTGAAATTAAAGTTTTATTAAAAAACGTGAGGAATACAAGAAAACACCCTAGAACAATTTTTTTAACCCAACATGTATGTCCATAATTATTTTAAATGATGTATTCCATGTATATTTTTCATTTATTTGAATATATCAATATATCAGCATTACTTCCTTGCATAAATTGCATCCACCAGAACTATGGGACGTAAAATATTCGGACAATTCGTTTTTATCGATTCCGAAAGTTCCTTCATGAGTGGTTATTAAACTATATTTAAAGTCGCTGTAAACTCATTTCATGATAAGAAGTCACCAATGGTTGCTTGTGAAGAAAAGAAAACTGATTGATATGAATGACCATCTTTAATGTCACACCACTTTGAGTTTGTGCTATATATTGCCGTGCGATACATGTATGGGTAAGAACGGGAATGGGTTCGACGTCTTGGTTCAATTGTGCAATATAATACTTCAATGTTTTCTTTTAGCCAGGATCCTATCAGGGGTACGGAGGGTTGGATATTTTCCAGGGCAGTTACGCGACTGCTACACTTAGATGTTAGTAGCAGTAAAGGTTATGCCCATTAACCAATAAACCTTGACCTTGAACCTTAACCTTGAAAGTGCAGAAACTTGGTGGGACCGCATTGAGCCATACCTAAATATCAAATTAAATGACGGCAAATATTAAAAGTGTTGATAGTATGTGGAACATGGAACATTTCTTTGAACTTTGCCATATACATTATGCAGGCGCCAAAAACTAGTTTACAGAAAAAGTTTTTTAGGTTAATCCGCGGAATGGAGCTGAGTCGATGCCCCGTGAGTGAGTGGGCTAAGACGAGTACCCGCTCATGATTATGTTCCTAAATGTACCATCTATGTCTCTGTACTGATCGTCCATTTGTGGACGAAAACTTTGCCTCATTCTTATAAGCTTTTTAAAGTATTTCAAGATAAAGCTGGTGATTAGTATCAGTTACAAAATCGGTTAATAAGAAATAAGAATATATGGTAAATTTAATCTCTATTTACACCAATTCGCATTCTGGTTTGTGGTTTTGTGGCAATCGCTGCTATGCTGCTGTACAATTGTTAAAAAACACAAACATATGGGTTTTAAATTGTGTAAAATGTATTGGGCCCGTAGCCTATGGAATCGGGAGTAATGTTTGCCGATTATAATTGTTTAGATTGCAAACCCCATTCCCTAACTCCCAAAATGTCTATATTCTAGCAGCGGCGCAAATAATATATATCAGAAATTGAGAAAGCTATATAATTTTGGTTATATCTGAAATAGACCTTTGGGGAGGGGTGGGGGGTTAAGAGGAGAGGTGTCTCCCTGTCCATTGAGAATTGTTGTATCTTTATGGGTGCTTAGATGGAAATTCATGTAGCACAAACACTTTATAGAAAAAGGTATTATGTTCATGCATTGTTTGTAAAAACTTTAAAATTGTTTGTTGTCACTGCCAGCCCATATACGTTAGCAAGGCCGAACAGAACCAGATGCATGCCTTGTTACGCTGGACAAAACTGACACTGCAGCATTATTTGAAAACTTTCAATTGATTCGTATACAATGCATATTCATGGCGTCTGTCCTCACCATATCATTTCTGACCAATGAATAATGAGGTGGGCGTGACACGGACTGATATAAGCAACATTGTAAGGAAGCATTAACGCACCTTTCACGTCATCAAAATACATTATTTCAGATGAAACAACTAGAAGAGAGTAGCAATCATGGATATTTCATTCTACCATATTCACTGATTCAATGTTACCTCGGATCCTGCGGCTTATGCATTAGACACTGAGCGACATTGAGCGAGGGACAGCAAAATGTGGGACCAGCAAGCGTTATTAACGGCATGTCTGTTTCTTATTCTAAGAGTGAACGGTGTTTTGTCAGGGGTAAGTAGATTAAACCTGAAAACTATTTGTTACTCTATTCACTTTATAATGGCTTAAGTTTTTTCAGTGTTTTTCAAAATTTCAATTTGCACTTTTATCCAAATGCATGCCTTACTCCATTGCAAAAGCTGCCTGCTTTACTCATGTCGTTGCTTGGCTTGCTTTTTATCTATTTTCATTCTGTTTTTAGACTTATAAAATCAATTATAAAATATCAATGCCATACGCATAACTACAATGAATTCATGTCACTGTTAGGCCTACATTTCTTAAATATTTTGTACGTTTCAACTTGTACGCTTGCATAGTTAGATTTAAGGCTCAGGTCTGCTAACTGCTATATAAAAGTTTATATATTTCTTGCATCAAGTTAATCAACATATGTTATAAAATATTTTTCAATTGTGCAGAGAATTGTAGCTAAACTTTATATTTGTTGACATATTAATAAAATATACCTCAGCCAAACTATTCACAGTTAATCGCAAATTAGTTGAATCGAATATTTTCTACTACCTTCTTATATCCAGAAAAATAAGTACAATATAAGTAGGTTGCCATTATGATGTTGTAAGTTTCTTATGCGAAATATTGCTTTAAGGTATGCGGCAACAATGAACAAACGTCTAGACTTGTTTACAATGATTGTATATATTGGGGAATGTGTGTTTATTCTTCTTGCAATAAACACACATGTGCTAAATACAATTACATAAGTTAGGTTGTCTTTTCGTGACTATTCAGAAATATTGTTCAATTCTAAGCCATGAAATCAAACATATTAACACCTTTTTGTAGTATCGCACTCTCAATTACTCCTGGGTTGAAATCTATAAATTACATATAATTAAATTAAACGTTGCAAATTGTTTTTATAATAGCAGATTGGCGTTTTGAATGCAATATTAAAGAGTGTTTATGATTTTTTTAAGCGTTAAACGTCTTTGGAAATAATCTTACATATATCTACTTTAATCAAACAACATATGTAAATGACATATTCCAAACTTTAAAAAAGTGTTAGTAATAATTATCCTTACATCGTCGTAACAAGTCGAGCACTGTTTTATTTTCTCAATTCCAGGATTACTTAAAATAATATATTTCTTTGACTATTATTTTTTGTGTAATACGTGCCATGAAACACACACAGTGGATGTAAATAATATTCGACCACACACAATGTTCTGTTATATCGAAGTATAACGTTTGTGTTAAATATATTGTACGTAGCAGTAAAACACCTCACAATTAAACCTTATTATAACAAATAACTAATATACGTTTTAATAGTAGTCTATATTTCTCTCCTCCTAAATCGTTTATGCCTGTGCGGATGTTTTCTTGGAAAGTTTTAGTTGTCATCTTGAACTCTCTGATTATCAGAATAAAGTAACATTTTACCGAAAAATGCAATTCTCGTTCCCCTATTCATATCATACCATGTATCATAACATGTATCTTTTATAGTTTTATTTCCTTAAGGGTCTCCACTACCTTGCCATATGTTAATTTTGCTTTGAACATTGATACTGTATTAAATATGATACTTCTCGAATAACAAACAATAACCTTTATCAGGACGTTTAAGGGGTAGAATGACATCCCTGTGTTTACGCGATATCGATGCTCGCCAAGAAAACCGCGTTACAATAGTTTCCGTTTTAGTTTTGGTTGATTTTTTTTATTAACTTTTTTTTATTATAGATAAAGTTATGTGAAATAAATGAGTGTCGTGCGAAGAACCATAACATTGTAGATTATTGTCGATATTAATGTAATGTATGCTAGGAATTATAACGTGATATAATTATTTTAATAATTATGATAATAATTATTATTCTTGAAAGCGTAATACTTTATAACGTTTCATAATCTCTCACTCTTAACAAGAAAAAAAGAAGCATGTTGCGACGTTCAATGTATAACGTTATAATAATACATATTTAAAAGCATTACAGCTGTGATTCAAGTTACACAGAATGTCGTAAAATGCATCCATTACTCAAAGCCTCCTCCTTTCTCCCGTTCCGTTAATATTAAATCAAAACTATATTATAATAACCAATACCAGTATAATGCTAAAATAAAACGATGTATTAAATATTTTACAAGAAGATTGAGTAATGTAAATATCACACACGTATGCCTGGGTGAGTTATATGTTACAAAAATATCAAGATAACGGGTCATCTCAATATCGTTTGTAAACAGACTATATTCTAATCGTAATATTTTTATATAAGAATCCAAGTAACGAAATATCCAATATATGGCGTACTGTACTAGAGAACACCTGGTTAAATATACAATGTTGATTACCGCAGTATTCGTGGCGAATTTCCTGCATGCCTCTAAATAAAGTAGACTTTTCTTATATCTAGAACAATAGTTTAGTAAACTAATAATTATTGTATTCATAAAACTAGCTCAATAAAACTGATAGTAGTACAATAATAAAATGCTTTACTTTACACAGTAACACTAGCCATTATGTGCCCCATTTATACATCCATGTGAACGATTGAAAATCATGCTGCGACTAACGGATGGTTACCGTACTAAATAAAATACCCAACAAAAGTAGAACAATTGACAATTTTAATATTGCCGTAAATAATATTGGTCCTTTAACTCATGATTCCCAAGGTATATTACCAGCATAGAAAAATAATCAAACCTATAGTATTTCACGCTTACACACCCTCCAAGAGCAACATCACTGCATTGATATTATTTCTATACGTTTTACGCCATTCATTCTAATTATTGTTCAATATTTACAACAGAAAAGGCGCGTAGCCAGATATTTGTCATGTAATTGAGGTTCTATTCAACGGCCGGTGGAAAAAAAGCAAGTCCCCTAGATGCAAAACACAAGATGTTTGTTGCTTAAAAGGCAATAAAATTAATATTTTCTAAAAGTGAAATGTAAAGTTTTCGAGAAACTTATCTTCTCTCGCGCTTTGTTAATGGGAGTGAATTTTTTAATGTACTCATTTTACTCATTACTGACGCCTTATTTAATATTTAATGGAGACGATTAACCAAGCAAAGCGAGATATTATCTTTCATACAATACGGTATGTGTCCAAATACCCACAGATATTTAAAGTAAATTGTTTTTAAGTTGAAACCGCGTGTTTTGTTTTTACTTTTCTGTCAAATCAAACGTAGTGCCCTTATTCACTTACTTATACCGCAAAACTTCAAAGCAAGCGATGAAAGCTAAATGAAAAATAAATCCATTGATGATTTCTAATATTCTTTGAAACAAGTTCTTCAATGCGGTGCATTTATCCTCTCTTTTTTCTTTCTAAATATTAAAAACTCTACTTCTATCAGAATTTTTAATCTGACTGAAAATTCTTTCACATCTGGTAATTTGTTTACCATTTTACAGCTGTAAATGTACTCCTTTGCATTAAAGATTAAAAAAATAATTGCATTGCCATTCGTATCATCATTTATAAACCAAAAGAAATTTCCAAAGCCGATAATTCAATGTTACTCTTTAACCATTGTCTACAAGCAACAAATAAATGGTTCAGAGTCTGTACTTGTTTATTACAAAAAATACAGCGAATTTAGGATGGTGAATTTAAGATCCCTAATTTATATAAATACGAATTACACCCAATTATGCTAGGTAATAATCAAAACTGAAAAAAAATTGTGTTTTAGTACTCTTAGCAGAAATATATTTCCAATTCCAATCATAATTTTGTGCCTGCAATTCCCATTTAGAAATTGCCCCTGGAATCCTACATTTGGTTTTAACAATATAATTATATAGGCCTACATATCTTGTACTTTTGGAAATTGCTATTGTTCACTTGTTTGTTTCCCAAGTTCATTCTCCAATGCCTTGGTATCGCTGAAATTATACCAAAATAATTAATGTATGGAAAATGCTCAACGGCCTTCTTCATCAAAGAAGCTGTTAACATAAAATACCTCAGCATGAATCAAAATTTAATTAAAAAAAAAATTATCCTTAGGTGTATTAAAATTATATTCTGCCCATGCGTGGCAAATCTGTGTAATACAAATATTCGAACTAATAAAATTAACGTCCTCTTTTCTAAAGTTACATTTAAACATAAAACTGACAACCATACTTTTTTTTAAATAATCGAAAAGTAATTTCCATTGTCTTTTGTTGTTATCAAGATAACATTTAATCCAGGATGTTTTAAGGGACTTAGCAAATGAGCAAATATCAATCATACATAAGCCCCCTTCTTGTTTATTGTTAATTAAAACACTCCTTTTAACTTTATCAGGCTTATTATTCCCAATGAATTTATAAAATAACCTCCCTAAAATAATGGTCTGGGGGATTAGGTAACACAGTCAGAAGATATACTAACTGTGAAATGATTTTAATAATAATTATTTTACCAATAGGTGTCAAGTCCTTCATTGTCCAAAGATGAATAAGGTTTTTAATTCTTGAAAGTTTTGAAATGTAATTTAGTCTAAAAAAATCGTCTTTATGTTGTGCAAATGAAATACCCAAATAATTCACAGGTTCAAAATTAATTTGAAAATTGAAATCTTTAAAATAGTCTGGATACTCTAGTTTAATACTCTTATTTCTAGTACATCTGCTATTGAACACTATGTTGCTCTTTTTCTTTTCAGAAAGCAAGAGGACTGGCGCAGGTAAGAGTTTTTACTGCTTGTTTTAGTGAGAAACAAGGCTATCAATACATATAACTAATTTAGGTTGCTTTTATAGCCATTAACTAGAATAATCTAACCGTTGTCCTTCATACGTTAGAAAGTGACTTAACAGACGGAACCGAGCGGTGAAAGCATATTCTACTATTCAAGGAGAAAACTTTTTGTTCTCTCATAATGCATAATCACCAGATTGCATATAAAGATTATCAATTATTCAACAATTTCTCAAAGCGAAAGTTTTCATTTTTATTTATTGAATAACTTTATTCGCCTTAATTTAAAACGTAAATATCGGGGAAACTAACCCCAAAATAAAAACATTCTTGAACATAAATTTACTTTAAAAGTTGCAAAATATAGCACCAGATTGCATCTAATGACCCTTAATTATTCCAAAAAATTAAAAGGGGAGGGGGATACCCGCTCCCCTTAGACCCGCTCCCCAGGACGGCAAACGCAAAAACAAAATGTTGTCATTAGCTGCAATAGCACATGCAAGTAATATTGATATCTTGTTTCTTTGGTTTCATTATTTTATGATTACAGAGTAAGCAAGCTGAAAATACTTTCTAATATATTTTATCTCCCATTATGGGGTGTGTGATTTTGTAGTGACTGTACTACGTCCTCCAATTACCGTGCTCCCCTATTACCGTGCGTTACGTTGTATGTACTATATGTGCCTAGCAACGAACGACTGCAGAAGAATGTCAACTGCCACAGTGATCGGCAACTATTTTACTCCAAAATTAAACAACCACAGATAAATATCCTCCAAAATTTGTCACAAATGAGACATTTGAAAAATCGGATCCACATGTTTAGCCTTTTACATTTTATAGTTTGATTGCTGTGTTCTTTGAAGTATGCCATCGACAGCACGGTAATAGGGGACCATCCGTTATGCAGATGATGTCTGTCAAAGTTACTGGTGGCGCAAATCATCTCCGCCAATCATTGCGGTGCATTTGCATTGGGTATGTCCCCCCCAAAAAAGCCCTCCTGCTCTCTTTTCCCGAAAAGTTAGGACCAGAAACTATTTTTTTTTTTACTTGGACTTACAGTTAAAGGTGATGACTAGTATAATGAACGGGAACTCCTTCAGTATTATTCAGTGTTGTGGATGTCCAGTTTTTTACTGAGTCATTGAGTGCTAATTGAATTGTGGGGTCCTGAGGGTACAATAACCAGGGATTTATTTCTGATTTTACTAGTTCTACTGGAACCAGTGTATTTGATGGGAACACTGGTTGAAAGACCAGATTTATATAAGCAATAATTTTTGTGATGTTTGATGAAATCCAGGTTTAGGAGATATATTTTCGGTAATGTTCTTTAAACAATTCACCTGGCAATTGTGACATTATCATGGCAGAAGAGGTGGAACTAGTCCTTGTGTTGCTATATAATATTAAAATATATATATTGGAATCACAAATTGTATTTCACTTTGGGGTCTTTTGATGAGAAGTTGAGTGTAATAAACAAGCTTTGCTCTCTGCAGTGCTTAATTACTATTAATATTATCTTATTTTTATTATCTATAGAAATAATGTAGTTATTAATGATGTGGAATAATATGGTCTGAAGCAAACCAGTGTGTAATGTAACCAGATGTAATGCAACAGAGTACGTGATATAATCACGCCATGATACTTCTGTCCCATTACAGGCTACACAGCAGTGTGTAATATATGTAATATAATATGGTCTGGAACAAACCAGGGTGATTCAATGCAACAGAATACAGAAATATTTCATGCAATGATAGTTCCGTCTCGTTACAGTCTTCAACAGTGTGGGATGCATTGCAGGGATCTGTAGCTAGGTAGTTTCACTTTTGTCTTTATATCCATGTATTGTCGATGACACCTAGTTAAATCCATGCTTTGTTGTCTTTCTACAGTCTGTGGTGAAAATATTCAAACTACCCCACCTAGCACCGGGACCATTATCAGCCCCGGCTATGGACTGTCCAACTATTCTGACAGCCTCTCTTGTGACTGGATCCTTTCAAACGCTGTCAGAGTTAACTCATCACTACGACTGAGCTTCGGGGATACCTTTGGTATCGAGGCAGCTAGCTCCTGTATTCATGATTATCTAGAAATCAGACAGGGTAAATTATTTTTACATCTATATTTAATATATACACTGTCATGGATTGAAGCTGGTTATCCAGCCCAAACCTGGATCATCACTAAGCTTTCCATCAGTTTGTCCTTGAGCCATATGAACTTGATCCACCAAGTTTTGTCTAAATCTCTTCAGCAAAAAGTGAAGAATGCATCTTTGTTCTACACTCAACCTTCTCTTCAGGTTTCAAATCCATCCAGAAGTGTTTCTAATAATCTTCAACAACCAATGATAGGTCCGGAATCAGTGACCCGAAGTGGACCCAGATCTTCTTGTGAATCTATCCATCAAGTTTTGTCTTAATCCATTCATCCTTGAAAAATCCTGCCTGCTAACAAACAGACACACTTATAGGGATGAATACGTAATTTTCGCAGCGTCGGTAAAAATTAGACAGTTGGCTGTTATTTTTCATTCCGTAGATATGATAGTGGTGGTGTCGGGGAGGCTTAAGGAAACCCGGTCAATATTGTGAAAGTTACAGGACCGCAGCTGTGTTGAAAGGATATATTTTGATAAAGACTCTTGTTTATATTTCCAACAGGTACAGATGCATCTGCTCCTCTGATTGGCCAATATTGTGGAAGAAACAGCCCTCTCCCAATCAGCTCTCCGTGGAGTGTGTTGTTCATTAGATTCCACACCGATGACTCCATTGGTGATCTCGGTTTCCAAATAAATTACAAAGCTACGGGTGAGTTGACAGGATCACCGACCTAGTAACAGGATAAACTAGAGACTTCATATACTTCAGTTTTGCTTCCTTGCTGAAAGCAAGGGAAGCCTGGCATGTGTGTGTGCGTGTGTGTGTGTGTGATTGATGCTTTGCTTGTAACTCAACAAAAAAATAATGGATGTTTGACATACTTAGTGTGTGGATGCCCCATAGTGAGTAGTTGAACCATATTTGTTTTGGTGCTTGTGAAATCCCTGACTGTACCTAACAAAACTTTTCATACCCTGGGATACTGCTTAAAGATGTTGCTGGTATATATACACTATAAAAGAAGAATACTCATTTATCTTGTTTGCGGCTGAACTTGAACAATTTTTTGCTATATTTGATAAAATTGATTAAGTACACAGCAAGGAACCATGCAATACTGCATATTCTGTTTTGTTATAAATACTGATTTCAAGGACAAAGGGCTTCAAAGGCAGTAAACTAGAAACTAAGGTTGCATAAATGAGACTAAGCCCCCCCATGACCAAAACACAAAATCACCATTATCCATTTTATATAGGCTGATAAACAGCTTAATATTTTGCCTGGCCAAAAATATGGTTTCTTTCTGATTCATTTCTGTTTAGAACTTAAATAAAAACTTGTCAAAATGGAAAATTATAATTTGCCACATTCTGCAAGAAGTAAATTTTAAGATCTACTTTGTGTTTTTCTAAACAATGTCATAGGACTTTTTATCATCTTTTAATGTTTTCAGTAGCAAGGCCAAACATTAAAGTGGTCATATCACACTGTGGTGCTACCCCAAGTTTGTAATACCAATGTAATATAATATGTTGATTTCTGTTGATAATGAGTCTGACCATTTGTTTTGAAGCTGGACTTATTAAAATTAAAATTAAATTATTTCATACAAATTGTACAATATGTGTATGCACTGAAAATCATAGGTCCACAAATTAACTGGAGTGAGAAATTAGCAATGGAAACTAAATTGTCACTAAATTAAGATGATCGTTTTTATGTTTAGATTGTG
>JAODAF010492585.1:0-14369 GCA_027574765.1 Molpadia intermedia
TCCCTCCCTCCCTACCATGTGTCCGAGCTCCCTCCCTACCATGTGTCCCTCCACCCATACCATACTGTGTCACTCCATATCATGTGTCCCTCCCTCTCTACCATGTGTCCGGATCATTGATTAGCCATTCGCTTCATAAGAGGTGGATGTTCCGCTCCGTGGCGTACTAACTGTATGTACGGTATATCTTCGTATGAGCGATTTGCTTACTAAAATGGCGAATGTTCCGCTCCAATGCGTACTACACTGTGTTGTACGCATTTCCGTGTGAGTGATCTATCTTGCGCATCTTTGGTTCAAACTGAACACTGCCATTATTTCCGCTATTTGCTATTCAATTTAGCTAACATAAATTGCCCCTAATGATTGCGCTCCCCCTCTGAACGAAACTGCTAGCTCCACCAAGTGCTAGCTGTGCTAGACCAATGTTAGTTGCTGTTAACTGTTGAATAGTCAAGCTCTCAATTTGGAAGAGTTTTCCTTGATGCTTGATGAAATTATAGAAACATCTTTACACTTTTTATTGAAATTGTGCGAATGAACACATACCGTACCTATACAGTCGGAATGTTTGCATGAAGCATTATGTCTGTACTCTTGTTAACCTTTTTGAGCAGGAGTTGGATGTTATACTACAGTCACTCCCTGCCTTGTGTAATTCCCTTCAGCAAGACATTTGTCATGCCTGTTTTTAGCCAGCCAGGGTTTTTTCTGGGGGAAATCTGCCCCCTAGTGGGACTGGCTGCCCCCATCAATCTTGGCCATAAAAAATAGAATAAAGTTAAAACTATTCTAAAACTTGGCAATAATTCATCAGTATAGGCCCGAATTTGCTGACTTTTTTTTAAATCTGAGGTCACATTCTTCACCCCACTTCAACCACTAGGGAAACGGCTTTTCACAATATTCGCCGATCTGTCCAGGTCAGGTTAAGACAAATGCAAGACTCGTGGTTGGCCAAGAAAGCTGACGAGGTCCAATCGTTCGCCGACAGCGTCGGACAGACATGACACCAAGAGGCTCTATAAGCACCAGTCCTCTGGAGCCTCACCACTTGAGTGCAGATGGCACAACACTCATCAGAAAAAGCTAAAATTTATAGATGGGCTGAACTGAACATTTGCAAGCTGTGCTCAACAGACCTTCTGACAGCAACAATGAGGCAATTGATCATCGGGAACAAGTTGACATTAACCATGAGATACAGGTAGACCTCCCTGGACCCTCAGCAGAGCATGCGGTAAATGAAGCCATACAATGACTAGCAAATGGCGCAAAGCTCCTGGATCTGATGACATTCCTGCAGAGATTTAGAGGAGAGGGGGTCCAACCACTATAATCAAGCTACAGAAATGCAGTTACCTCAGTTCCAAGCAAGTTCTGCATGGTGAACGATAATCGAGGAAACGTTCACATGGTGGGCAATGAAAACGCTTAATGGATACATGTACACCGAAGTCCTCTGATATTGACACAGCATCGTGGGGGGAAAACCGCCAAGAATCGTCCAACCTGGCATGGGCTCACAAGTCTTAGGGCCATGAGAAGCACAGAGCTAATGCAGAGGAAAAGCAACAACAGCAAAAGGAGTGTGCAGCCAGTGCCACCATGGGGCATCACCTCAAACTTTACCTGCCCGACTTGGGAGACTATTCCGTACCCAGATTGGCCTCCTCAGTCATCTGTCAGTGGTCATCATCACTAGCGATAGACACATATAAAACAAATAATGGATGTGTTACATCTAGTACGAATATTCTTATTCGTAGAAAGATGGAACGTGATGTGATGTTCCACCTTTTAACTCATGACTATTTGCACTAATGTAACTGACGTCTTCAAATTACTGTACAAAGGACTTATTAGAATACCTGCAAAGCGGTAGCCAAATCCAACAACTACAGCTAGTCCTTGGTGTACGAGGTACCATTATACGAAGCAGTGCGAACTGAATAAACAGATTATGTTGGCCCGACTATAGGCAGTATAGTCGTACAGTGAAGATATCACCCTTGGTATCACAAAAGTCAGACCGTATGAATCCGCAACATATTTCTGGAGATGTCTAGGTTGTGAGAATGTAGCAAATGCCCTTTCTGATTCTGTTTCTTGAAATGCTTCTGCTAAACCAAACTCATTCAAATGCTCCAAGTTAGCACCAGACCTTGCAAGAGTTTCATAAACCTAAGAATGTCAACACTTATTTGCTACAAATGAACACAAGGATTGGGAGGTTTTTTGGATTTCGCGTAATTTTAATAGGAATGAGGAGACTTCCACATTAATATCAACCTGCTCAGGCTGCTCATATTCATTTATGCCTTCCACACCAGGATCATTATCTTCTTGAACATCAATGGGTACATTGTGGTCATCACCAGGCACTAATGGGTTTTGGACCTGTTGTATTTGGTACCAATGTGTCTCTGATAAGCACGAACGTTGTTAAATCTAGAGTCATTGCCATGTCCAAAACGATAGTGTTTAATGAGATGTTGAAATTGGTTTGTGGTGTAGTTACACATGCAACAAATGAATGCCATTTTTGCATTGTTCGAGTGTTACTCTACGTGTACATTTTTTTCAGATTTTTCAGACTGCTGGTAAGAATGCCTCTAAATTCTTAATGTAACTCATATATATTTTTGTGTAATTTTTGCAAGTTACAGCTTAATACTAGTGCTACAACAGACTTTGCCTCAAAGGTTCAGGTGAGATATCACTGCCATGCTGTACAACAGGATCCTGTAATATAGCAAAAAATTCATGTACATTTAAACAAAGTAATCAAACAACAATGCAATTTTTCCAGTACATTTAAAGTACCCAACATTGGCATGTGACTTACTGGTTTGGGTATTTACGAGTCGGTAGGCTTGTTTTAGTACCCGGGGCTGGACCAGAACATAATATGCTAACCCTAGCAAACTAAGGTAATTTACACACTTAAGTTTTAGGCCTAAGGCTTTGCAAACAAATGAAAATACTCCAGAAAAATCAAATCAAAATATAATCCTTATATAAATCCCAGGAGAGGTCGAAAAGCTCCGAATATTACACTTGTTAGGGGTTCAAAAATTGTTTTTTGGGAACGAAAACGATGGCGGCGCTATACCGGTTTGGCCCGACTTGGGTGGTATTGGGGTCAAAGGTTCCGTAAGTTAGTGCATTAGGTGGGACATTATAAATGCTAATTAGATGTACAATGAAAAGGTGAGTATGGTGGGGCGACGTAAATCACTGATGACCATTATCCAAATGGTACTGCATGCAACAGTCATTCTGGCATAGCCAGGTTTTTCCCCTAGCTGTCCCCAGGATATATTCCATGTGCCAGGCAATAGTGCTGGGATGACTCTCAAGAAATACCCAACCTTGTGGTCTCACAGAAATCCTGCCAAATTACGGTAACAGTGTGACAATTTTTGGATATGCTTATTTAAAAATTGTCTCTGTTGAAGCGTGAAAAAATATTTAAAAAAAACCTTATTTAAATATAATTTAAAACTGTAGGACCTCAACTTGACTGGCATTGTCAAATGGAGCATTATTGGTTTCATACAGTACATATGTCATGTGTAGTATTAAGGACTTTAAAATTTTGCTCTTTGTTTTTGGTACTAAAAATTTAACAAAAAGCATATGTATTTGAAAACTTCAGACTTATTTTAAATAACCAAAATATAACTCAATTTAATTTTTGTAAACTTTTCGAAATCCCTAAGATTAAAAAAGGGAAAAATAGGTCCTGCTCTTTTAAGTAACTTCTGTGTTCTGTGATAATATTTAAACGATGTGTAAGGGATGTTCTTTCAAGTTAGCATTTTTTGCAATTTGGAAGCTGGTCGTCCGTCGGACAACCTACCTGACTGACTACTTTTGATTGTCCTTCAAATTTTAGTCGTAACTGCTAACAATACATAGTTGCTGTTACTAAGTTGAACTCTACCAGTACCATAATCCATGTGTTCAAAATCTCAAATTTAATGATTTTTTCCAATAATTTTCAAAAGCTTCCAACTTTGTTTGATAGCCTGTGCCTAACCCACTGCCTAGACCAGTGTAGTGATAAATGATAATTAACACACAGCATCTGTGCATTTTATATTAATAGGCTATAGGCTAAATATCAAACTCAGCATACGTAACCCCCCACCTCAGTGGCCAGTCGGGGGAAACTCACTCAGTCGGGGGATTTGAGAAACGTGGAGCTTATATAACAAAGGCGATTCAGTATATGATCCTTTGAAAAACATTACTTACCGAAACATTATTTTGCAACATTTTGGTCTAAAAATCACTGAAAATTTTTCGTGAGCATCGCGCGATTTTTCTTTCTTCTTGGTTGAGAGGGTGCAATATACTTCCACCGCCACTATTCAAGGAGTAAAATTGTTGGTTCCCTCATAATGCATAATTACGACCCTTAATTATTCAAACATTTCTCAAACGGGACACCCCCTCCCCCAGGACGGCGATCACAAAACGTATACATTTCAATAACAAGCTCAGTCGGGAATTCCCCCCTGCGGAAAATAAGTAAGTAAATCTTTGTATGATAGCGAATTATGATTTCCATGTTTCATGCCCAGCCTTAAAGTTGGATTCAGATCATATATAAATCCCTCCTGTAGCTTATCATTGAAAAGCATTATAGAATACTCGGCCGGTTATTTCGTAGAACTGTTTCAATTGTGGTAGGTTTTTATAGCGTTTTCATGTTCTGCTTCTGCATACTTTTCAACTGAATGTCTTAGTTATTACCGTACCTTATAGTAGTGAGTAGGCCTAGCTTTGTAATGCGTGAATAGCGGAACAAAGGTTCGAACTTCCGAAGTAGTCATGAAGTGAGATTCTAGGCCCACAGTTCAAAATACAAAGCAAATTTATGTATAGTAATAAATAATAATATAATTATAAAAATTTAATTATTTTTTAACAGTTATGTATGCTTGAAAGTAGTAAATGATAGCACCATTTTGCGTCTGGCATATCTTTTAGGCAAAAAAATCCAATGGGGGAGGGGGACACCTCCTCCCCTTAGACCCCTCCCCTATATCACTGAGATATAGGCTATATTGAAGCATGGAATTAGAGTAATAATTCCATAATCATTTAATAGTTTGGCGACGCCTTTATTGAATCCCGTGATTGCACTTGTTTTCTAGTCATAAAACTGTTCAACAGTTTACTAGTTTAAACCTATTACGTGTGTTTACTTTCGCAGTAAATCAAGTAATTTACCGTCGTTCTTCACGGTAAATGCAAATAAATAATGGCCTTGGAGGCGCTGAGTAGCGCTTTACCATGTAAATCATCCTTCCCATGAGACGTACGGCTGTGCGTGTTGATACATTTATACCACATCTTCTGATAAAGTTCGGAATACAATGAATGGGAATAGAGAAAGCCATTGAACATCAAGTTATAACCTTACACAGTCAAGCTGATTGCCGTTTAACGTATTTACAAATTACACTGAAGAGAGAGATTATTATTAATAATATTACTGGTAATAGTACTAAAATACTTAAGATGGACACTGTTAATTTTTACTCCAAGTCCAATCGACGGTCATACGCACAGTTAAATACAGTGCAAAAGTCATGCAGTATCTCTCAACGAGCACCGTTAGGAGATATTACAAATTCTTTCTCTCTAATTGAACCGTTTACGGAGCCATCATCAAGCAGTACGCCCAGATTATCCCGTGTTTGTGATGAGACGCCCCCAGACCATGGAGAAAGTTTTCGACTTTCATTGTCAGAATCTGAAGAAGAACAAGAATCTGGCAAAAACCAACAGGAGACTGACAACTCAAGCCAAAGATGTTCCACCAGCATTGGTAAGATTTAATAATATGTTATCAGAATTTTTTCACTCTTAAAATGTTGCACTCTAAATGTTCACTATAAAATAGTTCACTCTAATTGTTTCACTCTAATTTATTTTCACTCTAATTTTTCACTCTAAAATGTATCACTCTAAACAAAATCACTCTAATTTTTTGAGTAACTGCAGAATACAATGCCCCTTCTGAAATTCACCCCTTTAATATATTGGAGGCTGGATAGTTGTCAGAGCAGATTCAGTTGAAAAGCAATGCTGCTGCTGCGCCACAGCTCTTTTAAGTTTTAACAACTGTGGACTTTCTTACATACGTGCATGGAGGAACTCCTTTGGCTTCGGCTTACAATACTCTGTAGTTTTTGTTGCTGGGTTGATTTCGAACTTAGATAATTTATTCCCAATCTTCACTGGGACTTAATCGTTTGAGTGGAGTCGGAGTCATGGTCGAAGTGGCTAAATGACGTCATTGACACGTCACCATGATGTCATTGACAAGCAATATGGCTCACGAATGTACACTGGGAATACATCCTTTCAGTGGAGTCGGAGTCGTGGTCGCAGTGATTCAATGACGGCATTGACAGCAAATGATGTCATTGACACGCTGACCATCATTTATTGCTAAACATCATAATGATTTAAAAGTGTACAATGACTTTATCTTTTAAGTGGAGTCGGGGTCGTGGTCCCATTTGAACAATGACGTCATTGACGTGTGACCTGTCCGTTACTGACTTGAATCATGACTTAAGCTTGGTCACTGAGATTATACCTTTTGATTGGAGTCGGAGTCGTGGTCGAATTGGCTATATGACGTAATTGACACGTGATCATCACATTACTGACATGCAACTCGGATTTCAATGGTTGACTGTACCTCCATTCTCTGGATAGAATCGGAGTGATTTAATGACGTCATTGACAGTTGACCGTCATTCATTGACAAACATGTGATTTAAAAGTGTACTGTGGCTTTATCTTTTAAGTGGAGTCGGAGTCGTGGTCCTATTTTAACAATGACGTCATTGACATGGGACCTGGCCATTACTAACTAGCATGACTTACGATTGCTCACTGAGACTACACCTTTTGCGTTTCACTCTAAATTTTTTCACTCTAAATTTTTTCGACTTTCATTGTCAGAATCTGAAGAAGACCAAGAATCTGGCGAAAACCAACAGGAGACTGACAACTCAAGCCAAAGATGTTCCACCACGAGCATTGGTGAGATTTAATAATACATTATCATAATTTTTTCACTCTTAAAATTTTGCACTCTTAAATTTTCTACAAAATTTTGGCACTAATTTTTTTCACTCTTAAAATGTTGCACTCTTAAATTGTAAAACCATACCTACATTAATACTTATCATATATTTGTTTACCAATATTCCCACATAATTGGCTTCACATGCACATTACATGGTACCCTGTACACAATGAAAAGCCAATATTTTTGGTAGAGTGACATCAAGTTTTATGCTCAAGAATTATATTGACCCTTGTCAATTAAGCATGCCCCTAAAGGTTTTGGTTCCCCAGTGCCCTCCCTGCTGCAAATATATCATATGGCAAGACCACTGTTCCACAAATGTTAATGTTGTCTTCACTTGTTTATAATTGTTATGCTGTTGTACTACTGTAACATGTGAAGTTTGAGTTTGACATTTTTCACTTGACGGGTGGGGGGGGGGTGGACGGGGGGGGGGCTATATGGCAAGATAGCTAATTCCACTATTTTGTGCTGAAAAAGGATTTGATGAAGTTTGAACCACTTATTTTTTAAATTAGGCAAATTTAGAAAAAAATCACTCATATGTTGATTTAAATCACGATTTAAATCAGTGATTTAAATCAACATGATTTAACCCTGCCGGTTAATATTTAATATTTCCCGTACAAATGAACTTGTCTATGATTCATCGTGTATTCCTTGGTATATAGGTTTAATATGAATTACAAAAGGTAGAATACGGGAAGAATAATGTACTTTGGTATATTGATAATAAAACAATCGTATTTATTTTCATTACAATGATTTACACAAGAAAAGGAGATGTATGCTACAATGTCTGAGTCATTAGAATACAAGGATCATAATTTAAGTTTGGTGAAGATTTAACACTGTTAAATTGCATGGTTGTGTAATTTTTACACAACGCTGTTTACTATATGAATTATGAACCTACCAACTGTTGTGAAAAAATTACACAAGTTGTGTAATGTCTAATCAAACCTTGTGTAGATCTCTCAAACGGTTAGGTAACATTTTAAACAAGTTGTGTAAAATAGTACACAACAGTTGGTAGGTTCATATAGTAAACACGTTGTGTAAAATTTTACACAACCATTTCGAGAGTGAAGATCCAATGTCATTTGAGGTCAATATAGTTCAAACATCAGAAAGCTTTAAAACATATATAACTTGACAATTCACACCTAAAAAATCTCATAATTGTTAGCACCCCTCCTGGTCAGTGCAATTATCTTACGGTTTTTAGACGAGGTCCATTTAGTCATAGAGGTCAAACATTGAAAATCTTTTAAATATGATAAAGTCACCACGGCGAACTGTCATTTTCTCTTGGTAAGTGCAAGATTCTTGTTGGTTTTGATTGAGGTGGAAGGTAATATGAGGTCATGGTTCAATTTTTTAATAGCTTGTAAATGCAATTAAACGAGAATGCAAATTTTAAAGAATGTCATAAATGGTGGGTAGATGCCAATGAGTGCATATAAACCCTTTTGAAGTTTAGTGAGGTTTAATGTCATTTCAGTCATCAGAATACAAAACTCAACACATTAATTGATATTACATACTTTGGAAAAAACATTTTGCCCTGTGAATATACCTCGTATGGATATGGCCAAGATGAAAAGCACGGTGTAAATTTATGGTCTCCTATTTAAGGTAATGAATATATCGTCTAATTGTTGTTCTTATTTTTCGTCCTGTTTAATTGTAGAAACCAGCATTGCAGAAAGGTTGTTAGAAGCAATGGATAATTTAAAAAAAGAAATGCAGAAACTAAAGAGACGGGAAGACGCGAGGCAACAAAGACAAGAAGATATTCGCCGGAAAGATAACACTCCAGTACACGTGACGCGAGATATTACGGTAAGTGTTTTACCTTATAACAAAGACTGACATAGGTTATATACTATTACCAACCATACAAGGTAGCTCCACGTCCACGGATGACCATCTTGGTTATCTTATCGTCCATTTGTAACATTCCTCCATTTCTTATGCATTAGGGAAACAATAAATTACAGCGCAGTCATATCACCTAATATCTACTCTCTAAAAGTATTCAGAAAATGTTCACCCTTTTCACCGAGTGAATAGAAATCACTTGTTTTAGAGTAAACTGATGGACATTTCACTCTAAAACTACTAAACTATAGTGAGTTTCCCATAAAGTCCTGACATATCCACTCCATTAAAGTGGTCGATAACTGTACAGAGTGGTCCCCGACTGTACTCGGACAATCGAGTGAAGTTAGGGGCACACCTGAGCGGGCACAAATATTAGCTGTTCATTTCTACCTAGCCTGACCTCTACAAATCTCCCCTCCGGTTAAAAACCCCTGCTTTAGAGGCAGGATAGCGGCATGGGGAAACAGCAAGGCTCTATAATATCCTGAAAAATAGGTTTAATTAACTCACTAACTAAATATCTACTTTGATGTATGCCCGTTCCGAGGTCTAGCCTATATTCTTCGCCATAACGTAGTCAAGTAAACAGGCTTTATTTCATTACCTCTCTGTGTCGTTTGAAGGTTGTTTCATAAATAATGTGGGTGGTGAATGCCATAGTTGGTGGTCGGCAGATGATCGTTATTTATTTTAGTGTGGTTGCTCCGCGCGTTATTTGTTCCCTTTCTCCGCCATTAAATTGATTGATTCAGTAGAAAATTTCAAAAAACGGTTTGATATTTGACATGTGCATGGGTAACGCCTGTCCACTCCACCCCTCCCCTCCCCCTTAACTCTGTTGTTTATTCCCAAACAGGATCGCATAGGAGCTATAATATAACGCACTTGATTGGTCCTTTATTTCACGTGATTCGTATTGCAAACAATCACACACATATTCATAACAGTAACGTGATATATATCACATGAAGATAATAAATCAATCATGAGTGTTATTTTCTCTCTCGTATATGTGATCCTGTTTGGGAATAAAAACTAGCCGCCCCCTGAGCCCCAACCCAACTAACTGCTGAACCTGCGTTCTCCTTTTTCACAGGTTATGGTAAAACAATTGGAAGCAGCAAATGAGGAAAAGTTTCGAGGGAACGAAAGGTGAGAACAAACTCTGTCTACCATGTCTGTCTGTATGTCTGTCCGTCCGTCTGTGTAGGTCAGTCCTTCTGTAGGTCTGACTAACTGTCGATATGTCTATTGCGTAATACCGTTGTTTTGCTACACAAATACAGTAGGGCAATAATTTGAGCTATATTTAATTGACTTTACCATGATAGGCATTCTCATATGTTGACCTCAAATAACAGCGGAAATTGCGGAATCCACCAAAAATACAGAAATAATCTACATAGTATAAGTTATATGCTAATAATGATACAGATCGAGTTAACCATTATGAAGTTATCGTTATTGATCTGAGCAATATCAAAACACAATGGTTGGTTTTTACTACCTCCATTGACATTAAAGGACCTTTGACCGAGATCAACATTAACAGAGTTGTATCTATACATATAGGCCTATGAGGTACCCATATACCAATTTTAATACAAAAATCCATCATAAAATGGAAGAGCTAGCATGCGTGCACGCCTGCACGGTACAAAATATAAATGTTTTGTTCTCTGCTTATATTAAATAACGCATGCTAACCAATATCAACATTGGTGTATGTAAAGTATTAGATATCTGTAGACTAAGTTCGTTAATTTATCGTGCGTACAAGATTTGTATGAGTTTTCATGCTTGACCTCAAATGACCTTAAACCTTAAACGTTGTGGTCAGACAAAATGACATATTATCGAAAGTATGAAAATCTTAGTCCACCGAACCCAATACGGTAAAGAATCAAAACACATCTTTGCGTTTGTTGTTTTACAAGTAAGTTGTATATGCTATAGACATAGCATATGTCAAGATGACAAGCCTGACCCCTTAAAGCAAATATTTCCTCCCTTAAGAAAGTAATGGATACAAAATTATCTACAGTAAATAACCCAATTCGTTTTATTTTGCCAACAGCATGGTAAGCGAACACAACGCTGGTGTGTCGCGGTTTCTTAAGGAACAAGTCAGAGGAAAGGGCGTGGAGAATGCCGTAGCAAAAGGTAATAAATAAATATATATATCATGCACGTAGTCAGGGGGGGGTTACGGAAATTAAAAAAAATTGTTATAAATTTTGGCCGGATTTGACGCTGGTCGAAATTTGTACTGTTGCCATGTACTATAACCAGAACCTTTTTTACCTAAAAGTCTCTGTATAGGTCGGAAATTATCACACCCAAAAATCGCGCGCCAAGTTAGCGCGAAGTGATCTTAGTGTTCCCTTTTACTTGTTTCTTCATGTCATTTGCGATGTACATAAACAAAAGCATAGTTTCCTAAAATAACGTAAAGAACGTCTGTCACTATCATCTAAAATTTGCGCGCGCATCCTGTTTGTATTGTATTGAGCTGTATATCATAATATGTAAGAGAAATTTGGATAATATTTCGTAACAATAGGGTAAAAATCGCTACCTATTTTCCACTTTTCACAAATTTATAACTGGTAATATGAGATCCGCACACCTTCGACTATGCATAGGCATAAGGTATTATACGTAGGGTTGCGAACTGCCACGGATTGGCCGTGACATTACGGATTTGGGCCTAGCCATGACCACCTCTAACGGATTTCTACCCATGGGCGGATACAAGGGGGGGTCTAAGGGGTCCGGACCCCCTTTTTCAGAATGCGACGGCTCAGGGGGTGAAGAAACTAAAGTGATCTACAAAATACGACAGTGGTGGCTGCTCTTCCGTATTCGCCAGATGTAGCCTGCTGAAATAGCGCAAGAACCAGAAACTACGGCAACTTTTGCTTAATCAGTCGTCACTCCGAAAACACCTTAATTTATTCCTATGCTGTCAGCGATTTTATCGGCTACCTTAGCCACTAATTGGCCGGCCATAAGATTTGCTTTAATGACGGTATTAGGTTGCAGTGCACGAACATGCACTCTCCGCCAGTCATTTTACGGAATAGCCAACCCTACATCTCGAGTTGAAGAAAAAGAAGCCATAATTCGCTACCAAAAGTAAAAACATCTAGTGAAACATTGATTCTCTTATTGTTCTCTGTTATATTTTATTTCATATGAGATATCCATTATAAAAAAAAAACTTGAGGTGCCCGGAAGTTCGATTTAGTCTGATGCACACGTAATACATTATTTTGCAACATTTTCGCCTAAAAATAACCCAACATTTTTTTGCGCGATCTGGATATCCAGTCTTAGCTTGTGCTTAATGTAACAAATCCATGTTTAGAAAATCATAGAGGTGACTATGATCCTTTTAAAAACATTTTACTTACTGAAACATTATTTTGCAACATTTTAATAACTCAAAACAATTTCGCGCGCTTTGCGCGCTTAATCTTTCTTTTAGTATTATTTCGTACAGTAGTACGATAAATTGGGTATAAACCCGTTTTACCAGTCAAAATCTCTCAGTTCTGGTATTCGCCTCCACCCATCTCAACCAAGCGTCACTCCCCTAGTACCCAGCGTCTGAAACGGGGGTTGTGGGGTGGTTAACCCCAGTCACAAATGTGCAGGGGCTAAATTATGCTTCGGCCCCACTATTCAAGCTGAAAACATCTTTTTGTTCTCTCATGGATAATCAATCAATAGATAGCACCAGCGGACCCTTAATTATACAAAACTTTCTCAAAGCGAAAGGTTTAATTTGCACTTATTGCATAACTTTTTTATCCGCCTTAATTAAAAACGTAAATATTGGACATACTAACCAAAAAATAAGAAAATACTTGAACATAAATTTACTTCAAAAGTTGCAAAATATAGCACCAGACTGCATCTAAAGACCCTTAATTATTCAAAAAATTCTCAAAACGGGAGGGTTGATTTTCATTTTTTGTATAACTTTTTTATCCGCCTTAATTAAAAAAACGTAAATATCGGACAGACTAACCATAAAATAAGAAAATTCTTGAACATATATTTACTTCAAAAGTTGCACAATATAGTACCAGATTGCATCTAAGGATCCTTAATTATTCAAAAAATTATAAAAGGGGAGGGGACACCCTCTCCCCTTAGACCCCTCCCCCAGGACGGCAATCACAAAACGTATACATTTATAACAAAGTTCACTCGGGATTTTGTGTAACCCCCTCCCCCTTTTAGAAAATCCTGGATCCTCCCATGCTACCCATGTCACGGAAAAATAACAGATGTTTAGATGCAACTTGCAAGGCCTGGGAAGGGTCATTTCCGGCGATCTAGGAGGTATTTTTAGCAAAAAATTCTTAGTACGCTACGCGCCAACCGATGCTGGCGCTCCGCTTAGATACTGTCACGGATTCCATTTGGGATTTCATCCGTTAGTAATCCCAGGTAACCCCCCCCCTCCCCACCCTTCTGGAATGCTGGCTACGGGCTTGTACTATACTATAAAAAGGTATAACATATTGCCATATATAGCAACGATATAAATTTTTGACCAAAACTCTCCTTCACAGTATTACGGACAAATACTTTACCTTATTCTTCAAAACTTATGTTGGTTAAACCGTCTGGCCCGTTTTTACAACATAGTAGAGTTTTAAAGTCTTTGTCGATTCTGAATAGTATTATTTAATCAAAAAAGTTCGTCCCTGAGTAAAAGAGTAGGGGTTAGCACTCCAGATTTGCAACCAAAACACTAGATTGGAAAAGTAAAAACACTACATTAAGTGTCAACATTGCATGGCTCCGATTGGTCAGATGTTCTAGCGGATATGGCGTCACAGAAAGTTTCAAAGCTGTCAGCTCTTTGGTACCGTTTCTTTGACGCAAATATTATCGAGTGCCTTAGTTATTTTCTACATTGTTTCATCAAAAATGACAAACGTCTTCCTTCTATCATGGTACGTACATGTTCCACAATGGATTATTGATCACTTTGATAGTAGTGTGAGACTACATTTTGGGTAATTTATCAGAATTCTGACAATTTGCTACAATGAGGCTTTTACCGCTACATATAAGTATATTAATAAAGTATTACTAGCCTATTATATGTCATTGCGTCACTCACGATAAGTGTAGGCTACTGTAAGTAGTGACATAGTATTAGTACATCCTCCAACATAACTATTGAAGTGTATTGAAACTGTAACCAGTTAAGAATACTTTACCATACGTATCTGTTACAGGTTTGCGGAATGTTTTTATTGCTGAGCCAGCAATTCCTCCTTCAAGTTGATCTTTTTTTGTTGAACCATTCTAATTTGTTTTCTAGGTGCCTCCATTT
>JAODAF010497027.1:0-14342 GCA_027574765.1 Molpadia intermedia
TATCGTAGGATAATCAACAGTCACCTGACTGTAATGAACCAATCATATTGAAGGATTTTATTCAAGTATGAATGAATAAGGGGTTGTTTGCAGATCTGGAGTTATAGGGGAGGTCCTTTCCAGCTGTAAGGTACGGGAACACATTGCCTTTGGATGGTCGATGACTGGATTGGAAATCGTCTTGTTAAGTCTTCTTGATTTATGGTTATCTTTTTATTACTCAAATTAACGTTCTTGATTCTCTCCTCAATTACTATATATCGACTCGTCAGCTCAATGATTCTTAATTCACTCTCTTCTCTGCTCAACGATCTAAAATTAATTAACTCCTTTCCATGTCAACGATTAGAATCAACTCTCTACTCTCGGCTATTAGAATCAACTGACCACTTTCAACGATTAGAATCAACTGACTTCCCTGGGCGAAATCTAATTCCAACCGCACAACATAACTTCATGGCATGCGAAGTCTATCATCATCACCCTTGTATGACGCAGAGGCTCGTGATTGGTTGCAAGTAAAACCAACTACGCCCTGTCTAGCTCTGGTCCAATCACGAGTCTCTGTGTTAGACAGAATGGTACGGAAAGCAAGATATTTTCCCACCCTCGACCGGAGGTAATTGCTGATCGACCAGAAATTCCAGAGGGACCTGTGTTACAAACACATTCCTAGGAATTGACTTCAAAGAACCGATACCGCCTTGGCGAGCCTAAATGAGCTTTGCTGGCTAGTAAATACCATCACATAACAATACACGTGTTTACAGGTTCACGCGCATCTTCAAACTGAAAGCAGTAGCCCGATATTTCAAGTAGGCCGGCGGGGAAATGTTCTGCGATTGCTTGACGCCATCAACAGACTACGGATGTCGCGTTGGGCCATGCTATTTCAATATTACTAGCCGAACATCGGTCCAGTTTTTTACACTCTGGAACGATTAATTCACTTTTAGACGAGCTATTTGTTTACATGTGTGTAGAGGCTACTGCAGACGTACCCAATCCAGTGGTGGATTCTGGGGGCGTGAACAACATTGGGTGTAGATTGACCGCTTTATCCCTGGAATTATAAATAAAGGGAAATTAACATTTACTTTAAATGTCGCCAAGCCAACCATCATTTTGCTTCTAAGCATTCTTTTAATTATACCAAATATTTACCAAGGGGAGATCCACCGAGACGGGTTGGCGTCGCCACTATTTGACAATCTTGGATTCGTCAGTACAATAAACATGTCTTTTCAAACAGTTCTACATATTCGATTGTGTTCTTGGATCCCATTAGGATTCCCCTTAAGAACTTATACACCTATATTAACATAAAGGTCAGACCGCTTCACCATCTGACCACAATTATAGTCTCCACTATGGCGCACCTTTTGTACCACTTTATGATGGTGTGAACTATAGCATCATCACTTGAGTTTACAACTACGTATATAGTAGACATGGTGGACATTTCGTGTTGTAGTTACAACTTCAACATTCGAGTTCAGAACTTAAGCTGGCCAGGTATAAATTGTATGCGATAGTTTATAACAATATCACATGAGTTCACAACACAAGCTGACAAGGTGCAAATTACATGTTGTAGTTCCAACAACATCACTCGAGTTCACAACGTAAGCTGGCAAGGTGCAAATTACGTATTGTAGTTACAACATCATCACTTGTGTCAATATTGTCGCGCAAATAACATCCATGGGCTTTTTACCTATATATGAGGCACGGCTCCACGGGATGATCTCACCAAGGCCTAAATGGATTTTCAATTGTGTCACGATGGACTCATGTGCCTCGTGTGACTTTAGCAGAAAATTAAATAAGACGGCAGTTTTATGCTTTCGCAATATAGCGCATGTAAAAGATGTAACTGAATAATGAATTGGCAGTTGGCCCTAATATGATGGCACATAAAGTAAGATTTTGTATAATTGTTTTTCGCCAGCGACTCTGACAATTAAGTACAACTTAGAGCAAATGAAATGACCAAAGAGTGGCATTATCGCTCCACCTGTCTACAATCGAAGCAAATTCACGGCAAATTGTACTTAGGTAGCGGTCGATAACCAGCACGTATCAAGCTTTCGTTTACTTGATCTATAAAGTCTGCAGCGTATGACGGGAAAATTGGCTTCAAGTGTGTATTGGTACGATTAATCCACCGAAAGTTAAAAGTTGCACATTCTACGCGATCGGTTCTTATCGGATGACCCAGAAACGTTAACATCCGTAACAGTTCCTTATTAGTGTTAGCAATCAAATCTTCGTAGAATACTATCAACAGCCGTTTGCAATGTTTGATCCATGCGAGATTTATAGCAAGCCACTTCAACAATGCAGTATCCAAAAGGTTGTTCCAGTCTGCTGTTGAAAAGAAAAGAGTGTTAAGAAATTATTATTTTTAAGTTGAAAAGGTATGTTTCTGGATAAACTTGAGCTACTGTTGGAAAATTATTTTGGGGAGGGGTGATTGCGGGGGTGGGGGCACACGATAAGAATCAATAAAATTCCTTCTCGTCCTACAAGTCCCGGTATATTGCTTTCAGTGCACGTGTACACTGTAAAAACGTGTGTGTCTTCGGCTTTCCTACATCGACTGAAACGGTCGAGTCGAGTCAGTGCGGAAACTTGCAAGGCTGGTTTGCAAACTATTATTTTAATCACGATGGTGACGAAATTTGTAATCAAGATTTTGCAACCATGGAGTTTCTGTTTTAATGTAGTGGTAGTAACCATAATATATATTTACACGGTGGAACATTTTGCACAACTGGTCATTCAAGCCGCCTTCGTGGACTAGGTAGTATCGGGCCGGGGCCTGCGATTTCAGTGGTATAGGCCCTGTGCTCCAGTCCTGTATACGTTTAGAGTATTTTCATCTAGGCCTACTGGGTGATGTTCATCCACCGGTGATCTGCGACATATTAGCATTATGCCATTCGTTGCGGTCGATTGTAACGCGTTACATTTTAATTTTAATTTTTGTTTGGTTATTCGAATTGAAATGCATTTAATGCTAATCGTGTAAGTAAATACCTCCATTGTTCTGTATTGACTGTGTTGCTTGTTCGACCGTCCCGTTGTTCGTGAATACTATAATTCTGAAGAAATCTGATAATACTGCCATATAGGGGTTTCGTATTAGTAATATGCCACTCTCAAATTGTCTGATATGTTCTTCGTCATAAAAATGCGTCTTTATCACAATGCCTCGTCCAGTGGCATTGTCATATTTGGATCCCATAAAATCTTTCAAAACAATAGAAACATGTAAATTACGCAATTTCTGCCGTCTGTTAAAGCTTATTAATGTCCTAATGTAATAATTCCTACCGAATATTTTGTAATTGGTTAAAGGTTACTTAAACACGTGAAATGTGGTAAGCGTTGAAATGACTAAACGGAAGATACCAAATGGAAACAAACAAAAGTAACGTCAGCCTATTGGTCAATCACAAATTTGCACAACAATCCGACCTCCGATTAAAATCAGGTGACAATTTATATCTCATCTAATATCCAATGTTATAATTTGTAGGCCTACCCATTATCTTGCCAGTCCTCTAAAGTATAAAGATAACATTGCCAGTTAGTTACTTTTTCTGAGTATCCTTGTATATTTACATGCATTCTTGGTCATATTATATAAAGAGATTTAGTTAACAGTTCTTATAAGATCTATATAGATTGTTACATTGTTAACTTTACGTAGGCCGAGAAGTGGATCTTGTTGTAAGGGAACATTGTTAAATGTTTCAAATCACATAACCGATTTTTATGATGGCATCTTCCAAGTAGTATATATTTCATTTCTAAAACAAAATTTGCAAAGAAATGATTTGTTATTCTGACGATATGTAACTTTGACAATGTCTTTAAACACGTACAAATAATAGTCAGGCATATATGTATTTTTATATTTTTTAGAAGAATCTTAGAGATATTCATTAACTTGTGGTTAACCTGTGCTTAACAAATTATATCGAGACTTTTCACTAGATTTTTTGACCGGGTGGGGTGGTAGATGGAGAAATTGTTCAGAACAATAAAGCTAAGTTGTGACTAGATTATTTTCTGTTATGAATGTTACAGTAATTGTCTCCTATTTGCTTGCTATTATTGCTTATCTAATAAAGGGTTTAAGTCCGATATACTAAACCATATTTTTTATTTTTTAATAGGATTTTACTTTGGAAATATAAACTGAGGAAAACCCCCCAAATATTTACAGTTTTCGATATGTGTTTTTTTTTGTAGCAAATCTTATTTGCTGAATATTGTTATCATATTTACATGCGTTGTTGACAAAACGCCAAAATCTTATTCGCACCTAACTATGAGTACCAAAATCCCACAAAAACCCATACATTAATGTTCTTGCTTTTAAAAAAGAGAAACAAAATGTACTTTTTAAAAACATGTTATTTGTTCTATATGTCACCGAGTTATTAAATATTAATATGATGTCCTGTATAATATTACACAAAAGTTATAGTTAAAGTTTCTGGGTACTCAGTTCTAAGTACACCTGAAATAAGTTTGCCTTATTATTTTCTCATATAGGTTGTGAAAACGTATGATCGGTGTACATGCTCTTATTAGTCGAGATATTCAACTAGTCTCTTTTTATATTTGCATGTGTTGTTGGTAAATGTGATTAGCCTGGACGTCGATGTTTCTTTATCTGATGTTTTTAATATACAAAGAGGAATTGTAGCATGATTTACTATTTTGTGATATGCTTTTAATATTTTTAAAACCGTATTATTAGTATTTTAGATCTGATTTTTTCAATATTATATGGAGGAATTTTGTCGCTATTTATACTTACATGCGTTGTTCTCTAAAGCGTTTACGTCCGATATAACATTTCTGAGGAGGCATACGTACCGCATAAAAAAACACCGCATTATTTACATTTTTATTATTATTTTTTTATTATTGTGTCATAATCTATCATCAGTATGTAATTATTGTTTTATTTATACTATATCAAAACGTATGATCGGTATGCAAGCTTTTACTTGATTCAATGTTTCATAGAGTTTCTTTTGCATGGGTTGTTGGTAAAAGAGTTTACGTCTCTTCAGTTTTAGGGTACACAGTTCTAAGTACACTTAATTTGTCTTATCTTTGAAAAATGAAATAATTTCTTTTATATTTTGTAAAAAAACATACGTTCGGTAATCATGCAATCTCTTAGTTTCTCAATATTACATCGATGTATTATTAAACGATTTTGAATTTGATGAAGATTTATTTTTATTAGTATGTCGCGTTTTCGTTATATATTACTTGTATGTATTAAGCCTCTCTGTACTGACTTGACCGTGTCAGCCAATGGCTGAAAACACACACGTATTTACAGGTTCTTGCAGAACGCCAAACCGAAAATAGTTGCCCGGGTTTTTGAGAAGGCCGACATGGAATTTCAGTAATTGCTATGACGTGAGCAACATCCAATCAATGAGACCAGGCTTTTCTAGATTTCTGGTCGGCTGTCGATCCAGTTTCGCGACAGGAAAGGTTACCAAATATACGAAATGGATGGTACCAGTGACATACTGAACAAATCAGCGAGAGCGGTAGTGTCATTGATGCAAGTTAATGTAATAGCGTCTTTTTATATTTACATGAGTTGTTAATAAAAGCGTTTAGCTAATATCAATTTCTGATGCAACACTTATGACGTGATCAACAGCCTATCAATGAGACCAGGCTTATCTCAAGACTTCTGGCACCAGTGACATACTATACAAATCAGCGTCTTTGTATATTTACATGAGTTGTTAATAAAAGTGTTTAGCTTAATTCTAGTTTAACGTTTACGAGAAAATGTAGACATATATATACATAAGGAGTTAATTAGCATTTCAATTTATATGTACATGGGTTGGTGGTAAAACACATTAATATGACTTAAAAAATACCGCAATATTTACAATTTTTTCTCCAAATATTTTTTCGTATATTTTGTAATAGGGTATAAACTCTTCTTTGCTTCATATTACATCGATGTATTAAACGAGTCTCTGTTGTGAAAGAGTGATGAACTCTGAGTATACATATTTAATTTATAACTACGCAAAGAGCAATTGTCTCATAAATGACATTTTCTCGAACGTATCATCTAATGCTATTTTGCGAAAATGTTGCTCATTGTTTCATATTACATGGAGGTATTCAACGAGTCCTTTGTTATATTTACATGCGTATTTAGCAGGCTTTACTTAAGTCTGAAATCAAGATTTTGAGTATACATATCTGAGCATACCTACATGTACACATTAATATGACTTGAAAAATACCGCATTATTTACATTTTTTCTCCACATATTTTTTGTATATTTTGTAATAGGGTATAAACTCTTCTTTGATTCATATCACATCGATGTATTAAACGGGTTTCCGTTGTAAAAGAGTTAAGAACTCTTAGTATACATATTTAATTTAAATTATAACTATGCAAAGAGCAATTGTCTCATAAATTACATTTTCCGAACGTATCATTCTAATGCAATTTTGTAAAAATGTTGCTCATTTCTCCAAGATTTTGAGTACATACCGGATAAAAACACTACCTTATTTACAGTTTCCGATATTTTATTTTCATTGTGTCTATCATCGGTATAAGATATTGTATATGCTCCAAACTAATATCGTGTCTCTTTCTATCGTGTCTGTTGCTAAATCGTTGTTAAAGTCACATATGAAATTTCTGAGTACACTCTACTACTGAGTACACCTGCATACCAATTTCTAATGCAACACTTAACTATAAAGTAATTATCGCATTATTTACATTTTTACAAATATTTTTTTAAGATTTTGTATTTACATAAGCTGTATGTTCGGTAAAAGCTTTTATTTGCTCATAATACCATATTTAGTCTCTTTCTATTCATATTTAAATAGGCTAATTTATCAAGGTTTCTGAGTACACAATTCTCAGTAGACCTAATATTAATTTGTCTTAGCTTTTCTAAATTTGATAAAAGCATATGATCGGTATGAAAGCTCTTATTTGAACAATATTAAACGAGTCTTTCGTAGCTTACGTCTATTTTGACATTGATGTGTAACATCTCCGAATAGATAAACTGGGAGCAATAATCTGGAAAAAAAGTCATCGTTCAGCCCACACTACAACAAAGGCGTGATACCATAAATAGTTAATGTAGACTCCTACATCATCTGCCGGTAGTTAGTAGTCTCAAATTGTGGTACTATACTTTTTTGCTACATCATATTATATATGCCAGCTGCTTAACCTGGAAATTATTCAAAATGATGGGATAGGGGTAGTATACTAGACAGTATCTCCACAGTTACTTGACTATTGCTCATCATCGTTAGACAATGAATGGTTTGCTAACTTATTATTGTTACTCATCTAATGACAATTACTGATAATACTGATTGCTGAAGGTCATAAAACAGCTTCAAATACGTCATTAACATTATACATTAATTACTGCATGTTAAGTTGCATGCCATACTAAAACATACATGCATGATACAACATGTCCTGCAGAATTTTATTTCAAGCATCTTTATTAGACTCATCAGATTCAAGTCGTAAATGTGGGTTTGGGTATTAAATTACTGACAAGCTTCTTTACCTTCAAGAATATTGGCGTTGCAGGAACAACCTGCTTAGTTAGTTGGTCTGTTTTATGTGCTGGAACAGGCTGTTAGTTGTGGTAGACCTTTTTTCTCCGATTGGTTGGCTCAGTGTTTAGAGTATCTGTATCCGAGTCGTACCAAGGACTTGGCAATAGTGCAATATTGATGCTTCGTTGTTGGCAGCCTTACATGAAATAGACCCCAGGGGGTTGCGAATGACTTTGTGTAAGGAATATTTATCAGCGTCACTGAGCGTTGAGATATTGACGCTTTATAAATGTGATATGTTATTATTATTCTTTGCTTCTGACAGAGAAGCCAGTACCTCAACTCACTACTCTTAGTCTCTTTTGCCAGTTCTTTTAGCAGTGGTGTAGTGTTGGGCACAATAGGTTACGGTTGCAGAGGTAGTTCCATTCTAATCTCCTGATGCATTTCATTGCCTAGTAAATTAAAAACATTTTCTTGCCGATGCTAATCTGGCCGACATTAAATGTAGTGAAAGCATCTGGTTGCAACTATGCTTGGGTGACCTTGTCCCTATGTAGACAATGCCTGGTCACAATCTCTGCTGCCCCAGCTCTTGTCACTAACTCTTCTCCTGCTTTCAGCTTTTCTTGACCAATTCGCATTTAAGAATAAGCCAAGTAAATACTCAAGGTTATGTATTTTTGCCACTGCTGTGGAATGAACGTGGCTGAACCGTTGTTATGGACATTTAGCGCCTAGGATTCATCCGCTTGAACCGCTCATCAGCCTTGACAACATTGACACGTCTGCACATATGTCTGTCCATTAAACTTCGGCACCGGGTCCAAACACTATGGTATTCAACCCCACAAAATACTACACTTTATATATTTTAGTAAACACTCACACCTTACAGAACCCCATAGCAGTTACAACTCATCCTACAAACCACCAATGCCACACTTCTTCAGTAAGCTCGCAGATGCTACAAAACATTTCTTACACATTGTCAACAATTAGATCCTATGAAATACATTACAACACACAGTACACAGGGCATTAGATCTTGCAAAATCCTACAGTGTGTGGATATTGTAGAGTATGGTAGGGCGTGAGAGGCTTAGGGTATAACAAATAAGGAAGCTAATGATTTGTAATGTTTATCAACAAGCTCAAAGGTTGTTACAACATCAGCTTTCATCACCAGAATCATTGTCATGACATGATGTGAACAGTGGACATTCAAATGAGTGTTAGTGATAGTTTTTGTTGTTGTACATCTGTGCTGTTCTGCAGGTCTGCGAGAGAACACTCGTAATGGTTCTTCTTAAGCTCCCACCAGTATGTGCAACTGAGAACGGTACAGAAGAGAGTCCATAACACAGTCTTTTTTTCAATTGTAATTTTAGCTGCGATAACGAAACGACCAAAGATATCAGCTGCTTTCACTTTTTCCGTTTAGCTAAGGTTGCAAATGTCTTATATTTGAGGTTAAGCAGCGGATCCTAAACGTTCGTCACATTTGCGTTGATACTGTTCAACAAAGTATTTCAGTAATTGAGCCATGTCTTCTGAGGGCAACGCTACTCCACTTGAAAGTTTGATGAGAGGTGCGGTGTCTCCATTACTAGTTTTCTATAAGAAAATATCCTTCTTGATTCTGATTGCTTCTTTGTGTAGGCTAGCACCACCTGACTATCGCATTCCACGCATTTTCTTAAATGAAAATGTTTGTGGGTAGCACGTCACCAAAACGTTCTTTAGCAAAGCTGGCGTCCATAACTTATACGTCATCATATGATTTACAATTGTACTATTTAGCATTGTTATGAGCTATTTGCCATTTGCCATTGCCATACTAACGTGCTTAGTAAACTATATCTTGAGCGAGCATTGTTACAAGTTGCTCATCTGGCTTGTTGTGGTTGTCAGTTTCCTTCTTGGGTTTTACAATTATCCAACTTAGAAACCAGTATAGGCACTCTGGAATTGAATTTTAATTTGGCCATTGACAAATCACTTAAATGTAGAGATCTGATAGAAATTCGTCGACTATCGTACTTTATTTTGCAGTGCGATACATGGGTCTGGTTCGACCAGTCTCAACAAAATCAATATACTTGCTCTGAGGATGTTGTTGATAATCAGCGTTGAACACATCTTGAACGGAGATCTTGAATATCCAGACTTAGTACGATCATATTAAACAAACACGATTTCATCAAAGAAGTTTCAGTTTCTGTGTAGTGTAGCTCCACGCTGCAATACTAGTACTTTCCAGCAAGCTTATGTACTTGTTGAGCAGTGCGGCTATATCAAATGTTTTGTCAACAAATTTCAGTTGTTATAAGCTTAGGACTAAACATAATCTACGGACCTAAGCCTATATTTAGTGTGGTTACTCTATTGCCACTTACCCCGATCTCTTGACATTTTTACCCCAGATAACAACAGGGCACATAATCCGCTAGAGCCATTCATTATATACAGATTGATACAACCCTATAACAATTGATCAAGAAACAGTGAAGATGTAGTCTGGTATACTGCCCCACCCCTTAATTTTGAACAATTCCCTGGTCAAGTAACTCACATATTTATCAGGCGGTAGCAAACAAAAATGATACTACTATTTGAAACTATTAACTATGATGTACGCCGTCTATATTCACCATTTATGGCACCTACAAGATGTACTGTGAAAAAGTTCCATCAGTATTTAAGCTCTTTAATTAGTCCTTTTTACAACATATTGCGTACATTGTTGGTTCCTTTTTTAATTATTTATATTGATTGTGTAAATACCATAGGTTTGGAATATGTTATTTGCTTCATATAATATTGAGGTATTAAACAAGTCAGTTTATGTTGATATATATTGATTGTAAAGGCACTTAAGATGTAACGATTTTGAGTACATACCACATAAACACACCGCATTATTTGCAATATTTTGTTTTGATTATGTAGTATATAATAATGTAAGTAAGTTTTATTTTTTATTATTAGATCGAGTTATTACAAGAGTCTCCTTCATTTCATACTGATACGCATGGTTGGTAAATATCTTAACTCTAATTAATATATTTACACGTTACGTTTTCTTACTCTTTATGTTTCTATTTACTTTGTACTTTTATCTACGCGTTTTATGTACGTTTGATTCTACGAGATATCGAATTCACTTTAAGGTTTGTGCGGAGATTCGGGGTAGGAGGTATTATACTAAAACATGACTGTTCCGAGCCCCCATTCCAAATAACAACAACAAAGAAATGCCATACCAGCTTTCATTTGAGGGTGTACATATGACTGATGAGTTATTGTCTGTTTTTCTCAAACGTATCCTTTCAATTTGCGTAAGCGCCGTGTGATGGTAACGTCAACCGACGAAAGAGACATATCGGCTTATATTGTATTTTATCGTTGTCCTCGTATTCGACGAATTATAATCCTTTTCACTCTGACTGCCATGGAGACAATTCTTCCAAGAGCCGTGTACTTCACCAGCAGCTTGATAATGCCGAATAGTACTTCTCCTAGATATAAAATAATAAAGGAAAGGAAAGGGTATTGGTTATGTGTATAGGTAAAGAAAACATAATTGAAAGAAAGAAAAGTCATACGTTATAAGTCATAACAAGAAAAACGCACTTACATAGTAATATATATATATAACACCAGGTACTTTACTACATACAGCCTTTCTTCAGACTTAACGAGATGGTGTGATCACCATGAGTAAAGTAGTAAGCAGGCGTCCCACTATTTAAGCGTAGCCCCGTCATGGGTTGCGGCGAAGCGTACTATAATTTTTTAGGCTTTAGGACACCCCTAGATGACCGAAAATGGCACTCACATTTTTTTTATAGAAGCACCTCAGTAAAATATTTAAAAGGCTACCATTTTGATTTAAAAAAAGCAAGGAATGGGACAGAGGAAAACAAGACGGAGCGTTTTTAAAAGCTTCTTTCGGATCCGATTTGGGTGAGATTTCTTGCTTTTTTATTTTGTTTCTGTTATTTTTTACCGCTACCTGAGAATCGCAAGCGTCCCATCTGGATTTGTAAGCATTCCACCAAGTGGGACGCGTCCCACGGTGCTAACTAATGCTTTACTAGGTATGTAATTACACCGTTGTGTATTTGCCGAGATATATCATTACATATAGTACCATGTAGTTTAGTTGATACCGTAAGGTATAGCGCCATGGAGTAGGCAGTGTGTAGCATTATGTATATCACCAATTATTTGTCAGGTATGGCATTAGCTGTATATCTTGATGTATAAAACTATATATATTACCAAGCTCAGCAACATGTATTTACCAGGTATGCCATTAAATATATCAGGATGTTCCAGGCTTGTTCGCATGGTGGTGGTAGATCTATATTGTTGCGTACCCAGTGCATACCCCGACTTTTATTATGAATGTATTTAAGCAATTATGCACGTTTTTGCTAGTAAACTATACATAATTATGTATAACACCATGTTTATTATTATGCATATTTCTATCATGATTACATGATACAGCACTGATATAACACTAGGCATTGTGCCATATATAGGCCTAATATTAAAAATAAACAGGTAGCCTATATAAATAGGCATTTTACTAAATATATCAATATATATAATCATAACTTACCAAGTGTATCATTCTCTGTATCAACATAAACCAGCAACGCTATTTACACCCTAAAACAATCTAAAAGTCCAGGCGCTTACGAAGAAAGATATGGATGCCAGTACATTACAATGTTGTGTGTACGTGTAGACATAAATAATCAATTCATGTATATATTGATCCCTTGAAAGACTCTGGCATCATCTGGTGGTATATCTTACCTACTATTAGTGCGATCACCGCCGTGTTAACCACGATTAGAAACACAGAGAGCCCGTCTTCGTAACCGGGACCTTTAACGCTAGCAACAACTGCATTTGTAATAATAGCAGCGAGAGAAACCATCTGTAAGTCGATCAGAGTGTTTAAAACGATTTAAAATTGGTTAGTTTACTCAATCAATATTAAATACATGGTATATTAAAAAGAAATTATTGAAGAAACACAATAAATTGTAAGTTGTAAATCGAATTCAATACAAACTTATATTAAGAACAAGACCCCCGCACTTTGGCAAATCCGGGCATTCTAGAATTGAGTACAATTGAGTACAGTGTTAATTTAAACAGCAACGGATTATCTTGCATAGACTTAGGCCCGTTACGCTTAAATATTTTTATTTCTGAAGAAGGAAACTTGTTTTAGCCCATGGAACACAAATACACGGAGTCGCATACCCATGTCTTATTAAGAAAAAATCACATCACAAAAATAGTCCGAAAGTGAGCACAGGTGAAACGATTATATTGCACTCGCAATGCAATTGACATATTTAACTTGAATTGTACAATTTGGGATGTCAAATGCCTTTGGTATCAAATCTGTCTGTACGGCCGTCAAATCATTTGTTGTACAGCTATTTGACGTGAAATGATTGAAGTACGTTTTACTGATTGACCAAAATTTAGCAGAATAACGGACAAGCATCTAAGCAACTACTAGGCATTTGATTGCATTTGATTTGATTCATTTTATATCACCATGCCTCATTTTATATCACCATGCCTCATTTTATATCACCACGCCTCATTTTATATCACCATGCCTCATTTTATATCACCATGCCTCATTTTATATACCGTGCCTCATTTGATATCACCGTGCCTCATTTTATATCACCACGCCTCATTTTATATCACCATGCCTCATTTTATATCACCACGCTTCATTTTATATCACCATGCCTCATTTTATATCACCATGCCTCATTTTATATTATCATGCCTCATTTCATATTATCATGCCTCATTTTATATTACCATGCCTCATTTTATATCACCATGCCTCATTTTATTTCACCATGCCTCATTTTATATCACTACGCCTCACTTTATATCACCATGCCTCATTTTAATATCACCATGCCTCATTTTAATATCACCATGCCTCGTTTTATATTACCATGCCTCATTTTATATCACCATGCCTCATTTTATATCACCATGCCGAGTTTGTTAAAAAGAAAACTTCAAGTTTAGTTTGAACATACGCGTGGATAGTAGTGCACGGTCCCCAAAATGGCGAAAAAGCATGACCAAATTGTTACAACATTCAGTTGTATTCCCTTAAACAAGAAGCAAGTCATTGATGCAGTAACGTTGTACCCATACCTCAAACAACTCGCACGGCCCACTCCGAAAATTACAAAATGTAGAAGGGTTTGAACAGCCACACATTAAGTAAGTGTAAGTAAGTGTTATGTGTGTGCATTGAATACATGGAATGTCAGACTGGGCACAACGCACCCTCACTTTAAAATATCCCTCCATCACTTTCAAGCACCCTTCTCCTCACTCTGTTTGACTTGAAGAAATTTTGACGTGGTGTTTCGACGTGAGTGATGGTTGGCTACTATTGTCTTTGGGATAGCCTAGGCTAGATAAATTATAAGACATTGACTTGGACGGACAGAACTTGTATTGTGTTCGTATTATATGGCTATATGATACGTTTAAGCTAGTAATTATACCTGTAGCCGTTGCTCGAACGACCTTTTCATCGGCCGGTATCTGGCATTTAAGCAGAGAAAGAATACTGACATTAAGATGATCATCATCGCGGTAAAGTCTCTCCCCCAACCAAGTAAGGTAATCAAAGCAGTCATTGACAC